>BSBK01000646.1:1680000-1905000 GCA_027943335.1 Chamaecyparis obtusa
AATATGAACTCTAATATATCAATCATTAATACTAAAATATATTAAATGTGAAATACAATATATCATAAATATTCAATAAATCTCTTTCAATATATCAAATGTGAACTCCTTTAATATATTAGTAATACTTATGAATGAATCTTTCGTAATTAAATTATTAATATGAATTTACCATTACTTTTAATATATCAAAACTAACTAATGAATCTTCTCCAATATATCAAGATAACTAACAGTTAATCCATGTCAAAATAACCAATGAATCTTCTTTAATATGTAAAAAAAGTAATGAATCATCTCTGATGTATCAAAACAACCACAGTTAAAATATTTATCAATTTATCAATATAATATATTAATAATAACAATTAATGTGCGTTTGGGTGTTTGTGCTTATCACTTGCAAAATTTACTGGTTCCCCTATGTAGAAACTTGTTGATCCTTCAACCTCATTGATTCCTAGTGTAAAATAATTTGATTAAAATTCTCCTCATTCATTCTTCCCCAAAGTTCTTTTTTATCCGTAACTCCAATAGTTCTATTTTGAGGATCATTCTAGTATTTTAGATTTATCTTTGTGGGATGACTTCTTGATTGGTATTGGATTTAATTCTTTCGAAGGAGATTTTTTTTCACTTTTTTCTAATTCTGGACAATCTTAAAAATGAGATTTTTTTACATGTGTTTTGTGTATGTCTTTATATGGCAATTCTAGGACCTTTTATTTTCATATGTGCAATATGACATGTTTGGTGTCAACTTTGTAATAAAAAAATGTTTATTTGATTTTTATCGATGATGTATTAGGAAAGTTTTTAATACATTACAAGCTTCTTTACTAGATAATTTAACATCTTTTAGTGTCTAGTAAGTTAGTGATGAGTATATTTAATAATATTATTTAATATTAATATATTTGAATAGTCACCTTTTTGTGGTTCTTCTTGTTTCTTAATTTGAAAATTATTCAAGACAACTCAACATTATTAATAGCCTTTATAAACATGATCTGCACTAAAATAACTATAATGTTAGTGTAATGTTTAAGGTTACATACTTATTTGTAAGAGGATTAAAATATATCCTTTCATGAATTTACCTCCAAATATCTTTATCAAATACATATACAATTGAGAGAACCATTAAAATAACTTATAATGGTTGAATAAATCTAATTAAAAAATTCACAAACAACTTACACAACATTTATAAAACTCTATTTTCTTCAACTAGGTAATTGGTAATTGGTCAAAATAAAGGTTGATTTAAGATTTCCTTTTTAGATGTCACTTCCAAATCTTTCAAATATTTGGTTGAGGCCCTTAATTTGATTCTTTAATTGTGTGTTTGTGACTTTTCTTTAACTTGTCTTGAAGAATTTATGTATGGCCATTGTCATGCATATAGGTTAAGCATATTTTTTTACCCTACCAAATAGTTTGAGCTACATGGTCATGATCTAAGAATAATTTTTTCATTTCAAAAAGTATTCCTAAAAAAAAATACTATAGCAATTTTGAATTTGAATTTCTAGATTTGTATGTTAGATTCATGTTATATGAATGTGTTTCATGAAGACATATAATGCAAATAGATCCTTTTAACTTTAGCATTTAGTAAGATTATAGAATGTGTGCATGTTTGATTTGCCCAATTAAAAAATAGATTAACGTGGTACCAAGAGAACTGTATCGCTTGTTATGAAATTACCATGAGATAATATACCCTAAAGTTCTTCCTAAGATTCTCATCTACATAAATTGTTATGTTAAGCATAAAATATAACAACATTTTAGAAGAATAATATCAACTCCTAAAAGATTATAATGAATTTTTGTTAACTTTTGTTAGGACTTGTTTCATGTATAAACAAGTGTCACGTAGTGGCCAAGTACTTGCCTTTAGTTTTATAAATAAATTTTATTTTAATTTTGATTTATATGTAAAATAAATTTTTAATTATAATAATTTATAACTAATTTTAATTTTAATTTTAATTTATATGTAAAGTAATTATTTAATTATAAAAAATTATAAAATTACTATAATTATAGTTCTAATAATCTTTTTTAATTTTATAAATAATTATAAAATATCATTTATAATTAATTTAAATTGTAAAATAGTTCTACTTATAATTAATTTTAATATTAATTATTTAGTCCAAATAACTCTTTTTCAACAATATTATAATGTTATTCTATTAAATCTAAATTTATGTAATATATATTAAAATAAATCCAAAAAATATTTAATATTTTATAATATAACAAAAATAGAAATATTATTTTAATATAAAGAAAAACTTATCAATCTCTTAATAGGTATATATAAAGTTGTAAACCATAAATCGAATAAAATCAGATGATATATAAATTAGATTGTATTATTTGAATGTACCATTTTCATGTACAATAAATAACAAACGTGGTACATTTTAATTGGTTCACTCCATAATAAGACCTCAAATGTATTAGCCAATCATATCATCAAAAAATAATTTTTACAAATTATAAATTTAAAAAATTAACATTTAGACTATAGAATATGTGTTATTTTTAACAAAATAAGAAAATACTAAATTATAATTGGTGCAAAGAATTAGTTTTAATCACTACTTAATGGAAGAAATGCAAAAAGTGATGCAATAGTACTTGCTAGACTATCGACAAGTACTAATAAGCGAAAACAAAATCAATTTGCAATTGAACTTCAAATTGGAAGTCACCTAATTGACATATGTGTGCCATGGAATCCCATTTACTTTCATGAAAGATGTAAGACTTCCTGTAAAGTTGCACAGCCATTGCTCTTCTGGACTTTGATATTCAGATGGCACAATGTACTGGTCAAGATTAACCCACCCTAATTCACGTTCGATCCGCCCATAAAGCCATCTGTTCTGCCTCTGATGTTTACCCAACTCTGAAATTAGTGCCCAGAAAACTTCCCTCGCAACGCCATGAATCTCAACAAATTCAAGTGGGAAATGCACAAAACTGGCCATGCTTCTTTCCTCTTCTTTTCTTTCAATCAAACAATATCTATTCTCAATTTGGATTTTCTACAAATACCATCTTCTGAGACAGATTGGATCTCTTTCTTTCTGTTTAATTGGGTTTTTTAACAAGTTCACTTACAAGACAGATTGGATCTCTTTCTTCTCAGTTGGGATTTTTAACAATCATCTCCTCAGACAGATTTCATTTCTTTCTTCTCAATTGGCATTTTTCAACAAATCATCTTCTGCAACAGTTTGGTACTCTTTATTTTCAATTGGGGTTTTCACTTGCAATCACCTTCTGAGACAGATTGGATCTCTTTACTCTCAATTGGGATTTTCAACAAATACCATCTTCTGAGACAGATTGTATCTCTTTCTTCTAATTGTTTCTTGCAATTGTTGTAGCTTTTTTGTAATCAAGCTCTTTAATCTGTACTCATACATCTGGTAGTCAAAGTCTACCAGATGTAACTAACTTTACCTGAGCCTTACAGTTTAATGGCACCAAATTGGGATCGAGGAATTGGGATTTTTAATTTATAGTTTCAATTGTTTGAATTCGAGTTGATTCACAATTTGACCGTTGAAGTTCTTTATTATTTATAATTAATATCTAATAAACGAAAATAAGGAATTCAAGATTTGAAGTTTATCTGTGATATAAATTCGTATAAAGAACTGTTTAATAATAAAATATTAGTTTTAATTTTTTTTGGATTCATCGGATCAAGGCATATGATTGATAAGTAGGAGATATTTTCCACAGCAAGTCAAATTGTGATATTGCTATCAGGAATTTAACTGTGTAGTTTTTTTTGAGTCAAACTCATTGACCCATATATTGATGGGAAGAACTTTTATGTAATCATATTAAAAATGTTTAAATTAATATTATATAGTATAATTGTAGATGTCTAAAAATCATTTCTATTAATTAAATTTATTTAATTAATAATTTTTGTGATATCATAATTAATTTTAATTAATCAATCATGGGTGTTTTGTCCTTCTACCCATTTAATTAAAATTATTTAATTAAGTTGGGTTCATTATCTAAAGTATTTAAATTTAATTTAAATACTCCCCTCTCTAATATTAATATTAAGCTTATTTTAATACATTTCCCTTCATAAATTATTTTTTGAATAAATTACTATTTATTTAAATCCCTCCACATCTTAATATTCTTCTAAGCTTGGATTAATCTAAACCTAGTTTAAATTAATCTAAATCCCTACCTAAACCTACACCCATCACCTCACTTGTTAAACTTACCCTCCCACCTAATCACTCCCTTAATCTCACTTAAAAAGTGATTCCTAACCTTATTAGTGTCCAGAGAAGGGTAGTGCTTCTCAAGGAGGCAATAAGAGAAATAATCTAGTTCATGATGAGACAAATGTAGTAGAGAAGCATGCTAAAGTACCATTAAATTCAGAGGAAGGTGAGAACCTCATGATGAGGAGAACTTTGATCAAGGAGCCGGTGAAGGAAGAGCCAATCCAAAGGAGGTCTTTGTTTAGGATAAAGGGCAAGATGATGTGGAAAGTATGTAGAGTCATCATTGACTCAGGGTCTATTGACAATATTGTGTCAGAGGAAGCAATTAGCAAGCTAAAGTTGACTAGGATACCCCACACCAATCCTTACAAGGTAACATGGCTCAATAGAGGCCAACATGTGTTGGTAAATGAACAAGCATGGGTGGAGTTCTTAATTGGAAGGTACAAGGATAAAGTTTTGTGTGATGTGTTGCCTATGGATGCATGTCACTTGATCCTAGGTAGACCATGGCAATTTGACCACCAAGCTATCCATGATGGAGGAAAGAACTCCTATACTTTTAAGAAACACAATGTGACTTTTAAAATTTAGTCATTGTTAGAGGATGCAGAGGTGAAGATAGCAGGTCCTAATGTGCTCATGGTTGGTGAAAAAGAGTTCTTATATGCCATGGAAGAAGGTGAAGGTGTTTGCTATGCATTGGTGTTAAGACCAAGGGAGGTAGATGAATATAAGATGACTAAGAAGATAGAGTTACCAGAGGAGTTGCAAAGCATGCTGCAGAATTACCAAGGTATAGTAAGTGATGGAAAACCATCAACCTTACCCACTAAAAGAACCATAAGTCATAGGATAGACTTTATTCCAGGAGCTACCCTTCTCAATAAAGCAGCCTACAAGATGACCCCTCAATAAAATGAGAAAATTGCTAGACAAATACAAGAACTCCTAAACTAAGGTCTCATTAGAAAGAGCATTAGTCCATGTGCCATACCCACTGTCCTTGTACCTAATAAATGAGGAACTTGGAGGATTTGTACTGATTCAAGGGCTATTAATAGGATAACCATAAGGTATAGGTTTACTATCCCTAGGATTGAAGACCTAATGGATTGTCTAGGTGAAGCCAAGTACTATAGCAAGATAGACTTGAAGAGTGGCTATCACCAAATAAGAATACAAGAGGGAGATGAGTGGAAAACAACCTTCAAGACCAATGAAGGTTTGTATGAATGGCTTGTCATGCCATTTGGGTTATCTAATGCCCCCTCCACATTCATGAGGCTCATGAATGAAGTCCTCAAAGACTACATAGGCAAGTTTGTAGTAGTATATCTAGATGATATACTGATTTATAGAAAAACAAGTGGTGAGCATCTAGAACACCTTGAGATTGTTTTCAAGAAGCTACATGATGAGAAGTTGATGATCAACTTGGAGAAGTGTGAGTTCATCAAAACAGAGCTAGTGTACCTTGGATTTGTTCTATCACATGGCAATCTGAAAATGGACAAGAGTAAAGTGGAAGCCATCATGAATTGGCCTACTCCAAGGATAGAAACAGAGGTAAGAACTTTTCATGGCCTTGCTCAGTACTATAGGAAATTCATAAGGCAATTTAGTTCTATTTGTGCTCCTATGTTGGATACTATCAAAGGAGGTATGAAAACTAAGTTTTTATAGAATGAGCATGCTAACAAAAGCTTTGAGTTATTGAAGGAAAAGATAGCTACCCAACATGTTTTAGTCTTTCCAAGATTTGAGAAGCTTTTCACTATTGAGTGTGATGCTAGCAATGTGGCTATTGGAGTTGTTTTAAGCCAAGAGGGTAGACTGGTGGCTTTTCATTCAGAAAAGCTCAGTGATGCCAAGAAGAAGTACTCTTCTTATGACCTTGAGATGTATGCAATGGTTCAGGCTTTGAGGAAATGGAGGCACTACTTTCTTCCCAAGGAGTTCATAGTGTATTCAGACAACCAAGCACTAAGTTTCCTGAATTCACAAGAGAAGTTGAGTCACAAGCACATCAAGTGGGTTGAAAACTTGCAAGCTTACACCTTTAATATCAAGCACAAGAAAGGAGTACTCAACAAGGTGGCAGATGCCTTATCTAGAAGAGCTCTCACAATCCAATAAATTTAGTTGAAGAGCATGGGGATAGATCACTTTAAGGATCTATATGCTAATGATGAAGATTTTGTAGACATTTATAAGGTATGTGCTGAATACAAGAATCATTTTCATAGTAGGTATGTTGAATATACTTTGCAAAGTGATCTCTTGTTTTAAGGGGAATCAATTATGTGTTCCTAGAGGCTCTATTAGAGAGAATTTGATTCAAGAAAAGAATAATGGTTCTTTGAGTGGTCATTTTGGGATCACTAAGACTCAAGAACTTATTCAAAGATTCTATTATTGGCCAAGGATGAATCTTGATGTAAGAAGTTAGGTGGAAAGTTGTATAGTGTGTCAAAAGGCCAATGGAACTTCTTCAAATGCAGGCCTATATCAACCACTACCTATTCCTACTAGGCCATGGGAATGCTTGAGTATGGATTTTGTAGTTGGGTTACCCAAGACAAGACAAGGTATGGATAGTGTTTATGTAGTTATGGACAGATTCAGCAAGATGGCTCACTTTGTGCCATGTAAGAAAACTAATGATGCAGGTTAAATAGCCTCTCTCTTCTTCAAAGAGATAGTAAGAATCCATGGGTTACCTACTAGCATTGTGTCAGATAGAGACACTAAATTCATGAGTCATTTTTGAAAGATTCTTTGGCAAAGGCTAGGCACTAATTTATCCTTTGGATCTACCTACCATCCCCAAACTGATGGTCAGATCGAGGTTGTCAATAAAAGCCTTGTAAATTTACTAAGGTGCTTGACCAAGGAGTATGGTCAACAATGGGATCAGTTGATTGGACAAGCTGAATATGCCTACAATGACACTATAAATAGATCAACAGGGAAAAGTCCCTTTGAAATAGTCTATGGTTTACATCCTAGAGGAGTCTATGAGCTAAGAGACTTGAAGGATGGAGTGAAGGGAAGTGGATATACTGATGACTTTGCTTATACAATTAGGAAGACCTTGACAGAGAACATCATGAAGCATAAAACCAAAGTTGATGAGAGTAGAAGAGAAGTTCAGTTTAATGTGGGAGACTTGGTTATGGTGCATCTAAATAAGTCTAGACTTCAAAGGGGAGTCCCTCACAAATTGCAGATGAGAAGGATAGGTCCCTATCCTATCTTGGCTAAGTATGGTAACAATGCCTTTAGAGTGGAGCTACCGGAAGACAGTGGATAGTCCCCTATCTTTAACATTGTAGACCTAGTTCCTTATAAGGGAACACCACCTGATTTAGATCAAAGCCTTAGTGAAGTGATCAGAGATGTGGAAGATCTCAACCTACCTACTAGTACAGTCAAAGGAGCTGACAGTATACTGGATACTAGAATCTATAAGAAGACTAGAACCAAGGAGTACAAAGAACATCTAATAAAGAAGCATTGTCAAAATGATGATGATGCAGTATGGGTCAAGGAATAAAAATTCAAGAAGATGGGAATTGATCCAAGCTTACTCAATCCAAGTGTGGATTGAACCTTTTTGTTTTGGGGAGGATGGTGTAGGAACACACCTAGGCTAACCTCCATAGGTTGATATTTTGGCTTGTATATGACATTAGCCAAGTCAGATTGATAGGTTGAGTTGTGAGTTTTTTTTAGACCTTAGGAGGTCATTGCTATTGTGGACTAGGTGAGTTAGTCATTAGGACTAAGGTCACCAAAATAGTCATTGTTAATAGCTTTTTAATTGTTTAGTCTTAAGTAGCTTAAGGTTGGATTAGAGTCTTCAATGTGTCTTAAACACATAAATAATGTCATAGAGATGCCTTGAGGCCATTAATAGAGTTGGTTCCTTGAGATAAAGGAGGTAGAGGTCCTAAGAGTTAGGAAGATGGCATAGTGATAAAGATGCCAAAAGTTGTTAGAAGTTGTCATGACAATATTTGCAATAATGGCAAATGTTGCATGCAACTCGGTTACCTAGGATTCCCTAAAGAATAGGAAGTGGGAGATCGACCAATAGGCCCTAAAAACATGGAAATGGCATCTAATGTAAAGAAAGGCTCGAATCTCAAAGTTAGTGATTGACTGTAACAAGTTTGAGTAATGAAAGATTGCTCTGCAACTCTATCTTGAGAGGAACTTGAGCATTTTAGTGTGACAGTGATACTAAGTGGATTAAAGCTTGAAAGTTAGCATTGGATTTGGATAGTATAGGATGTTTTAAGACTTTTTTATTTAGTGTGTTAGTTGTTTTGAGTTAGTCCATTAGTTGTGAGAAAATAAATTAGATTTAGATAGTGTGATGTTCCCTATGAGACTATTTTTGGTTTCATGGTTCCCACTTGAGATTCAACCCTTGAAACTTCAAGAAAGTAGATGAATCTTAGAGTGGAGCCATTGTACATAATTTATATAGAGGTAGGATTCATGATCAGATGGATAGCTATTTTAAATTCCAAGCTATGTGTGAGCTAGGAGAGTCCGGTTAGAGGCTTGATAGTGAAGAATCTAGTGATTGAATGTAGGGGAGAGAAGTAATGTATGACAAAAGTACAATTACAAAAAGGGTATAGTCATATCCTAACATGATATGAGGATTGAGTTCATACCAATCCATTAGACTAAGTTTTGAGTGAGAAAATGGTGAGATCCTAGTAAATAGGCCTTTTAGCCCTATTAGTCCAAGTTTGTAGGAACCCTATGTATGGAGGGCCTAGGGGTCCAAAACCTTCAGAATCTTTTGTAAAAGCCAAAAGGGTATCCAAATGTGGGATTAGATTTTTAGGTTGTTTGGAAAGTTTTTATAGGAATTGGCAAAAGGTCTCTGCAAAAGGCTACAAGGAAATAGGCCTAATTAGGCCTTCTCAAGGTGAAACTTTGAACCCGATAAGGAAAGGCTTGAAGATACTTTCAAATGGAGTCAAATGGGAACAAATGGAATGTTTTCATGATTATAGATATCCCTGCAATGAAATTTCAAGTTTGTGAAGAGATGGCACTTAGATCCTTCTAAGTGTAGGAGAAGAAGTGAAGTATCTACATGGTGTTAGTCCTTCAAGGTGAAGCACAAGTTGATTGGCTCTTGGAGAGGAGCTTGAGTAGGCCTTAGTTAATCATCTAAGCCTTTGGAAGATCCTAGAGAAGATTAGGATCCTAGTAGATACAAGCTAGGTCTCTTGGTAGAAGTGCAAGCAAGCCTTGGAACACTCACATCACAAATGGCCAGTGCCAATTTGATCATCTATCCCTAGACCCATGCATTCGATGAATCGACCCCCAAGCTAACATGGGACAAGGAAAATGAGTACTGTGATTATCACCATGTTAAGGGACACACCACTATTAAATGCATGAAACTCAAGCATTATGTCCAAGATCTCATTGATAAAAAAGATATCATATTCGATGTGCCTACCCAAGCATCACCCAATGCCAACATACAAATATACCAAAATGTGTTTCCTCAACACAACTCGGGAAAGAATGTAGCCATTTCTAACCCACCACCCCAGAACCAAGGCAAAGGAAAGCAAGGTGACCATGTTGATGGAAAAGATTACACCACCTCTTATATCAATTATGACAATTTTTTTGGCTGCATTTTCCAGGTCAAACCTTTAGTCAATGTCATACATGTTAAAGGTGCAAAAAGTCAGTGTGCAGTCACTACCTGTAGAGGTAGAATCTCTTTTTTTAGCGCTAATGTATCTTCCACATCCCATGAGCAATATAATCTCTTAGAACACCTTGGGAATACCCTGACCCAAATCTCCATCCTCGACCTTCTCCACATCTCACCCATTCACCAGGAAATCCTTAATAAAGCCCTCCAAGAGGCACATATCCCCATGAATATTAACACTATCTAGTTTGAGAACCTTGTGGGACACCTATCTGCATCTTGTGCCTTCTCCTTTAAACCATCTGATAGGACATCTGTTGAAGTCGATCATAATCTCCCTCTCTGCATCATTATTATGGTAAATGACTTTGTGGTCAAATGGGTCATGATAAATAATGTTTCATCCCTTAGCATGTGTACACTGAAATTCATCCAACAAGTGAGATACATGGATGTTGATATATCACAGGAAGGCATCACTATCAAGGTCTATGATAACTTAGAGCGTACCTAAAAAGGTACCATTTTGTTTCCTATCAAATTGGGCCCAGCAATTCAAGAAACCATCTACCATGTTGTTGATCTTGAGCTCCCTTACAACATCCTCCTAGGCCGACCATGGATTCATTCCATTAAATTTGTCCCATCCACCTACCATCAGTGTATCAAATTTTTGCATCAAAGAACTAAAGTCTCCATCCATGTTGATCCCCAACCCTTCACATACTGTCATGCGTTGGAAGCATCATTTCCCCATTATACCCATTGTCTCAGAATCGACATTGGCACTTGAGTCACCAACTCATCCCTATCCCACTACGATCTAGAGATAATCCAGCTCATTGGAATTTTTGAATGGAATACTTGAGGAAGAGGTTTATATTGAACAACCTGAAGGTTTTGTTGATCCAAATAAGCAGAACATGGTATGTAAATTGCACAAGGCATTGTATGGGCTGAAACAAGCACTGAGAGCATGGTATGAAAGATTGCATACTTATCTTATTAGTATTGGATTTGTGAGGACAAGTGACAATATCAATTTGCATTTGAAGGGAGAAACTGATGATAAGATTCTTATTGCCCCAATCTTTGTTGATGATATTATATTTGGAGGATATGATAATCTTTGCAAAGCATTTGTTGTTGAAATGAGAAAGGAATTTGAGATGTCAATGTTTGGAGAGAATAAATTCTTTCTAGGTTTGTAAATTCTACAAAAAAAATGAAGGGATATTCATAACACAATCAAAGTATATCAAAGAAGTGTTGAAGACTTTTGGAATGGAAGATTCAAAATTGGTAGGTATACCGATGGTCACATGATGCAAATTGACAAAGGATGATCAGTCAACAGAGGTAAATCAAACATTATATAGATCAATGATTGGTAAACTGATGTATGTTGTGCATAGTAGATTGGATATTGCACATGTTGTTGGGATTGTAGAAAGATTTTCTGCTAATCCTAAGGAATCACGTATGACTGATGTTAAGAGGATTCTGAGATACTTGAAGAACACAGAGAATTATGGTTTATGGTATAAGAAAAAAGGAAATTTTGAACTACAAGTTTACATTGATGCAGATTGGGCTAGAAATATAGATAATCGAAAAAGCACAATCGGTGGAGCAATCTTTTTGGGAGAAATGTTAGTTACTTGGATAAGTAAGAAACAAGCATGTATATCTTAGTCTACTACTAAAGAAGAATATGTTGGCATTGCTGCTAATTGTTCAAATATTGCATGGATAAAACAACTGTTGAAAGGAATGAATGAAAAGTTCACTAATCCTATGATTATATATTCTGACAACACAAGTGCTATAAAAATTCCCAAGAATCTGGTGATGCATGCTAAGACAAAGAATATATCTATTAAGTATCACTATTTGAGGGAATAGTACAAGAAAAGCAAGTGAAACTAGAATTTGTGAAATCTAAAGAACATCTTGCAGACATATTTACTAAACCCTTATCGAAGGATACATTTGAGTACTTGAGGACTAGACTAGGGGTCAATCCCCTATCTGTTGGTCACTGAGGTGATCAAGAGGTTGCATCAGCCTATACTTTATCATAAAATCAAATGATGTCGATGCATATTGTTCACACTTTAGGTTTCCTAAGGCTGTGAAAGTTGGAAAATTGTATATTTGTACATGAAGGTACATGATTTGAATGGAACAACGGAGATATTTTTGGCTATTGAAGAGTTCTTTATTCTTTTTGGCATTTTTGTCAAAGGGAGAGAAAGATCCATATGAAATATCAGTTAGAGAGAACACAAAGAAGGGAGATAAAGTCTAATATCTATCCAGTGGGAGAGATAATTAGAAAGGAAGAAGATCAAACTCATAGGGAGAGTCTACCTGAAATGCAAAAATGCTATCAATTAAACATATTAAATGATCAAGCTAGGGAGAGCTTACTGAGCTACAAAATCTACTGATAGAGTTTTAGTACAGATGTTTGGTATTTTATGGCATATTTCATATTGTGTTACCATCAATGCCAAATGGAGAGATTGATAATCTACAACTGATTGAATAACTTGATGAGCTGAATGGACAAGAGAAAGACAATGATTAGAGATCACCGAGCTATTAAAGTGGTATGTAAGGAAATTATATCAATCAATATGTAGTCATTGATGTCAACTAGTTTTGACTATACTTATCATGACAGTTACAAACATCCGAAGAAGAAAAATGGTAAAGGACAGAGATATCTATATGAATAAGAGATGGATATAGAGCTATGGCTAAGGTATACATTGGGTAACTTATTGATGAGTCTATGGAATCATTTTATTGACTTGATTGTATTACATGAATTTTTTATATATTGAAGATCAGAACTAAACAAGTTAATGTGGTCGGTAATTGAATATTTCTATATACACCAAGCCAGTGCAGTGTATACCGAGTATCAGTAATAACTGAGTTAGTATTCACTGACACATTTTTGTATTGACTGAGTGAGAGAAATAATTAAAGTTTATAATAGCCGACTAAATTGATGAGCTAGCAAGTTGCTTATGATTCTGAGGTAAAATATAAAGTTAGTTATGAGAATCTAATGACTGACAAAATTCAAGATTTATTGAATGGAGAAGGATGAAACGTGTTAGAGAAACATCTGTCGAGGAAGCTTGAAGCGAAAAAATGGATGGAGATTAAGAGGCAAAATCTAATGGATGAGAAGAAAATAGTTTATGATGTCTATCTAAAGAGACATGAGATTCATTATTGAGTCTGGAGCTTATTGAAGACTATAAGTGAAATTGCGTGAAAGCAAGTTTTTCATGCACCACTGATCAAACTGGTTATAGATAGAACCAAGCAGAACTGCGAGCATAATCGATTGTTAGATTATTGTTGACCAAGTTGAATATGTTGAAGGATATGAAGGATTGAAGTGATTATTGATCAGAGGAGGTATTTTGAGCTTAGCATACATATGAAAATATGCAATCTTAGTTGTATTTGAATCAGATCACTACTGTATCATTTTAACCATTATTACATCTAAATCTCTTAATCGAGTGGACTTAATTGTCTTATTTGTATTTCAATATGACATTTCATGAATGTTGATGGTTTTATTTTTTATTCCATAGTGAATGTTGGTCAAGAGTTAATTGGTAGTGATAAATCCTTTAACCAGGTCACACCTTACAGTGTGTATTGTAACCTTTAACAGGGTTGGCTCCTAACCAAGCTCACTTTAGAAGAGTGAAATATTTTGGGTTACCGGTCCCGGGTGGTTTTTCCCTTAGTAGGGTTTCCACGTTAAAATCCTTGTGTTATGTATTATTTGATGTCATTGGATTGTTAGTTTACTTTATACATTTCATATTTGGATTAATCGGTAAACACAGTATTGAAGTTATTGGTATTTGGTAAATGAACAGAAAGTTATTGTTGACAAGCTTACCGAGTTGGTTATTTCTTTGAAAAAGTTTGATCATATACATCTGAGAGTTTGGGACTGTAGAATAAATGGAATTAATTGATTCACCCCCCCTCTCAATTATCTAACAGAACATCACCACCATAAACTATTATCAACTTGTCCCAAAATTCTTTAGCAAACTCAGCATTAGATATAACACTTTCTATTTCTATCATTACAAAGTTATGCTCTAGCTTTCTCTTTGTTTGTTCATCAATTAGGGTTCCAGTAGTTGAACATACTTGTTTGTGAGATGAACCAATGTTTGATCTCCAATGCCTATTAGATGTAGCTTCATATTCCTTCTTACCCATGTAGAGAAATTTTCCTTAGTGAGCTTAGGTGCTTCCGTCCTATAAATATTCAAATATTTTCCCTCAAGATGTTAAGATTTCTCAGTAGGGGAACTCAGCTCTAATACCAATTTCTAATACAGTTCTGATTACTAAGAGGGGAGGCGTGAATCAGTAATCAAGAAATTCACTAATTCTAAATTCTTTAAACTTTATGCACCAAAATATTCAACAACAACTAATATAAATAGAAATTTTCAAAGCATGCATCCACCTCAAATGCATACCTCAGGAAATGCGATGTCAAATACTTTCCACAAATCACAGAACTTCCTTAATACTTCACTAAAAATAGATCATTGATCCCATTGCCACTTCACATTTCTTCACCGATTCAAAAATATTCATTAAATGTTCAAGAACTTTGTCTTGTTTACCTATTCAATATCTTAATACCACTTTTAGTCCATTAAACCATTTTCACCGGTCAACAATATGACTTGTGATCCTCAACATAGTATCTAGACATTGATCAATCATATCCTATGATCGCTCCATCAAATACTTTACCAATTTGAGATAACATTCAAATCACTTACTGCTTGTCATTGATAGTGTTAGCAATTACCTATTTTTATTTCATTCAAACATAACCAAATCAATACTTCATATCAAAAGTCATGATTAAAAATTTAACATCACAACACAACATATTCTTCCATTAGAATAGCCACTTAAAAAACATACAGCAACTCATGATTTACTCACACAATATCTGGTAACATACTTGAAACACTAAGTCAATCAGTTGACATCAATGACAACCTAATAATTGATTCACTTGTCATTAAATCTATACCAATCTTCATCAATGCAAAACTTAGCATCACTGCATCAGTTATGCTAACAAAAACTTGTCATGGTTTGTTAACTAAGAGGTTAGTTGGTAGTTGGGAAATTGTAGGATGTAGGAATTGAATGTAAAAATGATTTAGATAAGCAAAGAATGGGTGGAGAAGGATTTAATGAAAGAAAACTCATTTTTACACGTTCTAACTTGCATTTTCTATGTGTTACAATATGAAAAAACCTTTGGTACCACCTTGTAT
Source organism: Chamaecyparis obtusa (assembly GCA_027943335.1). Classification (NCBI taxonomy): domain Eukaryota; kingdom Viridiplantae; phylum Streptophyta; class Pinopsida; order Cupressales; family Cupressaceae; genus Chamaecyparis; species Chamaecyparis obtusa. The sequence goes on from BSBK01000646.1 coordinate 1,695,351, forward strand.
GGATTGGTAAGGCTTGAAAACCAATTCGATAAGTTGAAGTAACCTTTCCTCTTTCAAATTCCTTTTGTTTCATGATTTTTTATTCTATTTTGTAGAAGTTATGGTCATTTTAGTATTAACAATTGCATATTTTACTATGAAACATCAAGAAACTTGCTTGGTACAATTTTGTATGACCTAATATGGTCAAGGGAAGGGATGAATATGATGAAGGTATGAAATATAGTTTTTTTTTAGATTCATTTATTAAATTTTTCATAAGTTATTGTATTTTTAGTGATGAGATATTTGTACCCTAAGTAGGGTTTCCAACAACACTAAAGAATTCATATCTCCCATTGGGTATAGTGAAAAATCCTAATATTTTATAAGAAACTATTTTAATATTTCTTCAAGGATTTCAAAGCTAGTTCATTATCTTTTGGTTGGTACAAGTTATGGAGAACAATGTGGTCTCTAATGTTGATAGAGTTGAATATCCTAGTTGCTTGAGGCTTTGATAAAAGAAATGCATTGTTTGATCATGTTTGGATGGGAAACCTATGTGATGTGTGGTGTTGCAATTGAAAAAATCAATAACCCCATGTTACATGTTGTTTTCATTTTTTAATGTCATTAGGTTCTAGTTACAATGTTCCCAAGGTGCATTAGGATGTATTTAGTCATTGTTTGAAATGAACCATTGTGTGAAAGGTGTCAAATTAGTCAACTATTTTTAGGAGAAGTTCTTTCTCTACATAATTTTTATTATCAGAGATGGAATCTCTTTGGGAATGATTTATTATTTTGGCTGATGTGGTTCAATGAGACTTTATGTTAAAAGATGACTCTTAATACGAAGAAATATGGGCACAAGGCATCAACATTATTAAATACATTGTTCCAAGTGGAAAATAAGCTATAGGAGGAAGAAATAGTAGCCAAGAAAGAAATAAAGTTGGCAAAGAAAAGATTATTTCAAACTACGTGCAATTCCAAAGATAAATATTGTCAAGTTGTGATTTCTAGTAAATACATCGATAACATTGTTTTTGAATATATGGTAGATAAATTAGGTTGGAAAAGAATACCGAACCCAATTCCTTATTATGTGAGTTTTTTTTAAAACAATATCCAGGTAACTGTAAGTGAGAAATGAAAAGTTGTGTTTCAAATAGGAAATTATAAGGATGAAATAGTTTGTGATATTATGCATTTGGATGTATATCACATTGTGTTTGGAAGGTTGTTGCATTATAGTACAACACCAAAGTATAATGTATAAAAACAACATATTTGAGTTGGACAAAGATGAGAATAAATATGCATTAGTAGCCTTCTAAGGGTGAGTAAACATAAATTGAAAGCTTGTTGTCAAGTGCAAATATAGATGTACGACAAAAATGAAGCAAAGAAAAATGAGGTAATAGTTAAGGTAAAAAATTCTAAAAATATGTTGTTTGAAAAACCAGTTGAAAAAGAAATAGAAGAAATTTATTTTGAATTTTTTCAAAATAATGAAAGTAATAGTGGCGTTGATGTTGAATTGGGTAATGTTTAGGAAGAAGAAGAAGAGACGATAAAAGAAATTGTAGAAGATTCACAAATAGTCCAAAGAGAGAATATAGTCATGGAGGATAAGGAGATAGCATGGCTCTCAAGAGAAGAGTTGAGAGTTGAGAATGTTAATGTCAAAGAGAAAAAAGAATGGATGAGAAATTCAAAACTAAAAATTAATGGATAAGTAAGGTTGAGGTGAAGCTAAAGACTTTGGAGAATAATGAAGAGAAAATAATGTATGGAAAACCGAATGAGGTGGACGAAGTGAAGTATGAAAACAAACAATATGATTCCTGTAATATATTTTTTCTTTGTGCAAGTAAAGAAGACAAAGTGGAAGAAGGAGAAAATAAATCTCCAATTGCAATCAAAGCTAAAGCTAGAATGAGGAGACAAGTAGAAAACCATAGCTATATAATGCTAAGTTGGCACTGGCTCAAGAAGCTTGTTGTTGAACTAAAAAACTCAAGTGAACAAGTTGAAAAAAATGCAGTTGAGATCCCTAAAAAATAAAAAATGCAGGCATGAAAATAAACTAGAAGATAAAAATGAATATTTATACTTTAGATGGAACTCAAATTTCTCTCCCCTGGGGAATGTGGTGTAGGAGCATCTTTGGATGCATTTTATGTCATGATGCAAAGTTTTGATTTTTGATTTTTGAGTTGTTTGGTTTTGTTTTGGTCAAATAAGGTCATTTGAGACCATTTAGAATCATATAATACCATTTTAGAGTGTTTAAGTGATGCATTGTCATTATTGCAAAAATGTTGTTATGTGGTCAAGAAAAAGTGAAAATTTGTCATGTATTGTTAACTAAGTGGTTAGTAGGTGGTTGGGTAGTTGTAGGGTGTTGGAATTGAATTTAAAAAGGATGTACACATGAAAAGAAAGGGGGGATGAAAGAAAACTCATTTTTACACATTCTATATTTCATTTTCTTTGTGTTATAGTATGCAAATACCTTTGGTACCACCTTGTATGGATTGGTACAACTTTAAAACCAACCACAGAAGTTAGAGGAACTTGTCCTCTTTTAGATTCCTTTTTTTTCATGAATTTTCATTCTTTTTTTGTAGAAGTTATGGTTGTTTTAGTGTTAACAATTACATATTTTTACTGTGAAACATCAAGAAACTTATTTGGTATGGTTTTGTACAACCCTATATGGTCAAGGGAATGGTTGAGGATGATGAAGCTATGAAATACAAAAAATTTGGTTTTTGTTTAGAGACATTTAATTAGGCTTTGCATAAGTTAAATTACATTTTTAGTGATGACAGTCTTGTACCCCGACTAGGGTTTCTAGTAACACTAAAGAATTCATATCTCCCTTTTGGTATAATGAAATATGTCATTTTTGGTGAGAAACTCTATTTTGACATTTTGCAAAGGAATCTAAGGTCTTGGTTCATTAGCTTTTGGCTGGTACAAGTTATGGAAAATAGTGTGGTCTCTAACGTTGACAATGTTAAATACCCTAATTTCTTGAGGGTTTGATAAAAGCAATGCATTATTTGATCATGGATAGATGGGAAAACCATGAGATGTGTGGTTTTGGGCTTGAACAATCCAAGAACCCCATGTTACATGTTGTTTTCATTGTTGAATGTCATTAGATTGCAGTTACAATGTTCCCAAGGCACACTGAGATGCATTTAGTCATTGTTTGAAATGAGCCATTGTGTGAATGGCATCAAATTAGTCAAGTGTCTTTAGGAGAAGTTCTTTCTTTGCATCAAGTTGACTAACAACAACCATTTACTTGAAATGAGGCCAGATCCGGCAACATTAAGGCTAACACGTAACTCTAGTAAAATTTCATCCAAGAAGTATTGGACCATGTTGTAGTTCAAACATGTAGCCCCAACAAAATAGGCCTTGCTTTTGCAGAAAGCGGGATAATAGATTATTGATATTGGATCTGGAAATGTCTTGTAGAATAACAACATTGTTCTTAGTGGTTATTGATCATTTGTAATATGTTATTATTTTATGTTTCAAGTTGTAGCCACATTCGCTATTTTAGAGGGCAACTTATTTGCATAACACATCTTTTAAAATTGCATATTCCAATAGAACAAAGAGACATTAAAAGTCATTTGTTTCTAATGTATTCTGCAAGATCTCTTAAATTATTATATTAAAGTGCTATTGATAAACAATATAAAATATTTAACCACCAAATTATTTATATTATAATCTTCAATTTGCTTTTTACATCCCATGACACTCTTTTCATTCTGATGACAGAAATATTAATGCAAAAACTCAAACACAATCGAAACAATATAAAAAAAACTTCAAAATTATTTTTCAATCTGACATCTACATATGATATAAACATTTAGTCATTGTCACTTTAACCGAAGTCAAAATTAAAACTCAGAGGCCACTCAAGTTCTTCTTTTTACTAGTGGACGGTTAAAATTCTCTGAGCTAGGTAGTGGCTTTACTTTTACTACACATGGGCCTCCCCTTACATTTGGATAATTATCAAAGGCCTCACACAATTCAATGTAGATAGAAGCCCACTCCAGTAACCATCCTTGCATTATCCTCCTGCGTGGCACACTTTGGAAACCAACAAGTAATCGCCTTCCTTGCACGCGTTCAATCCACCACAACCCAAATGCCAATCACTCCATTTACACCCTACTCTCTGTAACTCCCCATCATCTATAAATGCCTTGTAACATGGTAACACAGATATTGCATTTTGAATCATGGCTTCTCAACAACAAAAGCGAAGAGATGATACAGAGGTAATTTCCATTCAAATTTGAATCTTGTCATACAATTCCCATTCATATTTGAATCTTGTCATACAATTCTCATTCAAATTTGAATCTTTTTATATCATTCCTATGCAAAATTGAATCTTGTCATACCATTCCCATTCAAAATTGAATCTTTTCATCTAGTATCTTTTTATATTGTTGCCCATCAAACTTGAATCTTTTCCTGAAATTTTCATTTAAATTTGAATCTTGGTATATAATTTCAACTCAAATTTAAGTCTTTTGATATAATGTATGAGCAAAAGTTGAGAGATGTGGAAATGATGGTGCAGATAGAGAATCCAGTAGGGAGTGGTCCAGAGTATGAGTACCCCACCACTGGAAAAGATGAACCCGTTCCTGTTGTCAGTCCCACTGAGCCCATTGAACAGGATCCTGCTGCCCCACCTGCTCCTGGAGAGAACTTGCCATCATTGTCTGATAAAGACATTCAAAGTAAGTTCTAGACAATGTCTAATCATGAGATGTTACATATTCAAACTAAGTTTTTGAAATGCTTTATGAGATGTTTTATGAGATGATGTTCAAATTGAGTAAGTTTTAGAAATGTTTTATGAGTTTTTTTCCTATAAGATCAGTCATTAGCATGTTTGGTGGTGGCAAATGTCAGGGATGGAAGAAAGAGAGCAAAGAGAGAGTGGGGTTTGGTCTGAAAAAATGGCAGAGAATAAACCAAGGCCAGGAGAGGTGGAGGATCCAGTGCTCAAACAGAGACTCCCATCTGACCGTGGTTGAAATGGATGCATATGCTGATTAGTTCTGTTCTTCAGCTTGTACATTTTCTGTTCAGTGTCAGCCTAGGAATGTTATAAGGGTCTCTGTAAATGATTGCTTCTATCTTAATGTGTGTATTCTAAAGATTTTGTTGAATGTACAGTACCCATTACCATATGTATAATGTTTGATTCTGTCTTAATGGGTGTATTCTAAGGATTTTGAGGAATGTACAGTACCCATTACCATATGTATATAGATAATAGTATTAAATGATGTTTTTGACCATTTGGGAAGTTTCTTTATGCCTTAAAAAGAGATTAAGCTGCTCATTTCTTCAATAATTTGATGAACTGCCTTTTCCTTTTCCTCTTTCCTTGAACTTTTCCTTTTCTGATAATCTGGTATTATGTGTTTAAATAGTTTTAGTGAGATTTGACAGGGGGAATTACAGTAAAGCAGATTAACAGAAATATCTTCTGACTCGAAGGTTTTTATAACAAAATAGAATACTTTTTTAAAGATAAAAGAAGGATAATGAGTGACATCAACACCTTTTCCACTTTCGAATTCGTTTTTTGGATTCGTTTTCACTACTCTAGTGTTTTGGATTTGCTTTGACTTTATCGGATTAGTTTTTTGGATTGAGTTTACACTATCATATATGTGTTTTTTTTTTTGAGGAAAAACGGATCTAGAATAAAGTTTCCATATACAGGTAAATTTTAGATTATTTATTGAAAAAACAGTACTTCTAGTTTTAGGATACCCTCCTCCCCTAGCCTATTGTCTATCTAACTATCGTTGTCATTCTCCGATGAATGAACGGATTGACTCTGTTCTGATGCTAGAAAGGCAGGCAGGTAGCAGGGGAAAATATTATTAGACCTTACGAAATATGCAATATATACAATCTTTTGAATGAAAAATTTAAAATGGTTACGAAAAAATGCAATATATACAATCTTTTTAATGAAAAAGTTAAAATGGTTAGGAAAAAATGCGATATGTACAATTTTTTTAATGAAAAATTTAGGAAAAAATCAATATATACAATCTTTTTAATGAAAAATATAAAATGGTTAGGAAAAAATGCTGAATTTTAATAAATAAATAGCACCATGCTGATCTCATATCTCAACTTTGCTGATCCCTAATATGAATATCCTTGTATAAGTACGATAAATAAATAGAAATATTTAATGAAAATAAATGTTGTTGTTAATCTTATCTTCGTCTTCGACAAAGTATTAATATTCAACATCAAAATAAATGTTTAAGGTCTATTAGTAAGTAGGATAAATAAATAAATATTAGTATCTAATCAGAATAAATGTTATTAACTTTTATCAATGTTATTAACTTTTTATCAATAAAGAATGTTGTAATTTAAGTTTATTAAATCATGTCATTTAAGATTGTAATTAAGTTTATTAATTAAGTTTATTAATAAGAAAGATATATTTGTTCAATGTCTTCATTGAGTTTTTAAATATTTGTTAAATGTCATCATTTAAGTTTATAATAAATAAATGTTGTCATTAAGTTTATAGTTTTAAAATTGTAATTAATTTATAATAAATGTTTTTATTGAGTTTATAAATATTTGTTAAATGTCTTCATTGAAGTTTAAAATAAATGTTGTCATTAAGTTTATAAATATTTGTTAAATATCATCATTTAAGTTTATAATAAATGTTGTCATTAAGTATTAAGTCTATAGTCTATAGTTTGAATGTAGATTTTTTTTTAAGTGGTTGCCAAGGTTCAAAATTTTATTAATAAGTAGGATATATTTGTCATTGGATATATAGTGTTTTGGTTTAAATATTTTGTTGTTCTACTTATTTATCACTAGATATGTAGTGTTCTAGTTTAAATATTTTGTTGCTAAAGCAGCTATTGAGATTTAAAATTTTTATTAATAAGAACCGAGATTTAAAATTTTTATTAATAAGAAAGATATATTTGTGTTTGTTAGTGCGGTTAAAACATTTCATAATTGAAGAGACTACCGAGGTTGAAAATTTTATTCATAAGTAGGATATATTTGTCTGCAGATGTATAGTGTTACAAGTCAAACACTTCATTGGTGAAACAACTATCACCAATTTTATTAATAGGTAAAATATATTTGTCATCAGAGTGTTGTGATTTGAATAGTTTGTTGTCGTCATTTTAAAATCTTATTAAGAAATAAAATATATTTGTTTTTGGACATGCAGTAAATGTTTTACAACTATTGAGGTTTAAAATTTTATTAACAAGTAGGATATGTTCATCTTTGGATTTGTAGCATTACAGTTCGAACACTATTTCTTATGCTCATGTTCTTGCTATTAGTGATTTTAGATAACCCTCAGTAGATTAAGGATCAACTGATTCTTAACCCTTAATCTCTCAGGCCTCCGAGAACCATTATACCAATCATCAACCCACCCCTACTATCCATAATTCCCCACCTCGCCTTACTATTCTAATGGGCTTGTGAATTCAACTATTATTAATGAGGCTAGGGCTCCTCGAAATGGCTAGATATTGTATCTCCAACTAGCCTCCCGACTTTAATGAAATGAAGAAGATTCTTGCAAGAACTATCTAGATTAGTAGGGGCACAACCTGCCAATCTACTGAATGAACGTCAAACTTTTTTCCACCCATGCCATGAACCAATATGTTTGAATTTGATCCATTAGTGATTGCGTCAGCTGGAACTGATTCCTTCCTCGGTTCCCCACCAACGAATCCCAACAAGGAATGAGATGAGGCCACTACTGAAGCAAGTGGGAGGGTGTTCACCCTACCAAGATTCAAACTTATATTAGGCTATTGTGTTTGTAGGTCTTTGTGTCTTTTTAAGTTGTTGTCTTCATAGGTTTGAAGAAGTGTGGGGATGAGGTCTCGCATTTGTGGCTTTACCAGTGATAGTTTTAGATCATGTGGAACCCAAAGGCATGTTATGTCAGTGTTACTAGTCACGTTAAAATTTTACCAAGTAGTAGGATACATTCAACTATAACAAAATAATAACATTTATCATTAAATATTTATTAGTAAAATATTTATTAATGTTACTAATAAGTTGGATATATTAGTTTAAAATCTTATTAATGAGTAGGATGTGTTCATCTTTGGACATGTAGCATTGTATTTCAAACATTACATTAGTGAATTGGTGAAGCAACCACCAAGATTCAAACTTCTATTGGGTCATTGTGCTCGTAGGCTTTTGTGTCTTTTTTGAGTAGTTGTGTTCATAGGTTTGAAGAAGTGTGGGGATGAGTTCTCCTACTTGTGGCCTTACCAGTTTATAGTTTCAAATCATGTAGATTCTGAGGGTGTGTCATGCTAGTGTTACCGGTCACGTTAAAAAGTTTAGCAAGTAGTAGGATATATTCAACTAATATAAAATAATAATATTTAACATCAAAATAAATGTTTATTAATGTTACTAATAAGTAGAATATATTCGACCAAAATAAAATAATTAAATAGAATATTTAAATAAAATAAATATTCCTAATTACTAATAAGTACTAGGTATATTCAATGAGGTTCACCACTTAGTGTTGGTTAAGTGGTGGAGTAAAATAATTAAATAGGAATATTTAACTAAAAAAATATTGGTATTAATTATTAATAAGTAGGATATATACAGTGGGGTTCACCGCTTAGTGTGTTGGTTAAGTGGTAGTGCTATTATTGTCCCCACCAAAGTTCAAATCCTTGTTGGGCCACTGCGATTGTTGGTTTGAGCCTCAACTTTGTAATAAGGAGACGAGGTCACCATTTTATGGCCTTAATGTTTCATAGCTATAGGTCAAAAAGGTTTCACATGGAGTCAAAGGTCGTGTCGTGCCGGTATGTGTGTGTGTGTGTGTGTGTGTGTGTGTGTGTGTGTGTGTGTGTGTGTATAACACTTGTAATCACCTAAAAATGGACAAAGATCAAATCAAAGAAAATCAAGTTAAATCAAAGCAAATCAAGGACAAAATTGAATCAATTGAATCACAATGCATAATTAGCAAATCAAAATTAAAATCAAGTCTTAATTCGAGATAAATCAAAATTAAGAGCATTTTAATCAAATGCAATCAAATCAAAATACAATTAAATCAATTAATTGTATAGTCTTGGATTAAATTAAATTCAACCCATTCAAGGGGTACATGGCTAAAATAAATCAATTAAATCAATTAATAAATCTCAATTACTCTCAACAAACCAAAAGGAGAGGAAAATCAATCAACCAATTAGAGTAAAGGAAAGGCATTCACATGGATCAAGCCAAATTCAATCTCAATCACTCAAAGTGAGAGAATCTTGACCATCCATCTTGTCTACTTGTCCCAAGCTTTGAGGACACAAACTTTGCATTATCTTCAAAGGGTGGAACCAAGGACTCAACCAAGGCTTAATCATGATCAAACACAACTACACCCCCTACCATTGGAAAATCTATAAAAGGAAGACCAAATTCCTTCATAATTCATCAACCACACATCTGAGAATTGCATTGAACCTCTTGCAATTTGAGTTTAGAAAGGCATTTGAGAGCTTAATTAGCATTTACTTTGATAATTGTTAGCAATACCATTGTTTATCTTTATCATTCTCATTCTAGGACTGTCATTAATGAGAGCTTATTCATTAACATCTTAGTTAGAGAGCCATAGGATGCTCAATTGATCATTAATTTTGCTAAATAGTTGCTCTATTATGGTTTAAATTAGTTACTATTTCATTTATTATTGATGTTCAACCTTAATTCTATGAAGATACTTTTATTAGTATACAAAATGGTGCCCACTGTGGGGCTCTAAGCCTCATTTTATCAATTTCATCATTTGGATCATATTTTGTATGCTTGTATTTTCAATTTTTTGGGAATATTTTGTAGAAAATAGGTGAAGTCACACGTACAATCAATTCAGTCACACCTATAGTCATTCTGATGATGTTTACAATCTCTGTTTCAACGCCTATTAGCTAAATATTTGTTCTTGGTCGATAACTTCTATTCTGTCTTAAATTCTTTCTTGTCGCCTGCAACCTAGATGCTCATGCCTGTGAGATGAAGTTATCCTACCTTTTTCTCGTAAAGTCATGCCTGTGAGTTAAGAAGTGTTGCCTATTGATTATCTATCATCACTTGTGACAGACCTTTGCGAAGCACTTTACAGACAAATTCATGCCTAGTATCCACTCTCTTACGCTTAGTATTGTTAAAGTGTTGCTTTGAGTAGATCAGTTTACGCAATTTAAATACTCTTTGTGCCTAACAATAAATTGTTTACGCTTGAATAACTTTCGGTGTCACCTGTGTCATTGGAAAGTGTCGCTTGGTATCATTAAAGTTACTCCTGCAAACAATTTGATCACACGTATTAGCTGGACAATGGTGCTTTCTGTCTATTGTCTTAATTTGCTGTCAAATTGATCAGTTCATTTATCTAATTCTTTGTTTGTATGTTTTGACTATAAATGAGCAGGCACAAAAAGGTCCAGAAGCCAGAAAGCGGGTTTAATCAAGAAGAAAAGGCACTAGCTAAAAGGATCAAGAAGGAAAAAATTGCACACATCAAGGCTATTCTTGAGACATCACAAGAGGAAGAAAACCAGGTATACCAAAATTATCTTGCAATTATTAAAGCTTACAAAATAAAATTTGTTTCTCTTAATTGGATTTTTACTCCTTAGCTCAAGTTTTTCCTTGAAAATTTGCAAATAAGGTGCTTAAAGTTCATTACATAATTCTTTGCTTCATCAATTTTGATTTGGTTTCCCCTCATTGTGATTGTTGGTGTTGACTAACTTGCTGGTGGAAAAACACACTTGGGAAGAGCTATTGCCAAGGTAAGGTAAAAACAATGGAATCAATAAAAAATGCCCCTAACTTCAGTTAGCTAGAAAGAATAAGGTAAGCCTCAACTAGTCAATATTTGCCCTTAGCTTGTGGAATTGGTGCATTTCATAATCTAGTAATTTGGATAGCTAAAAGGATAAATCAAACACTAAATCAAAACCCCTTGTTTGTGGAAAAGAGTAGAAATACTCAAATCCCTATAGTTAGTGGGTGAAATCAATTGAACAAAATTGTCTATTGTGTTTGGGAACCAAAGGAAAAGTTAGGGATATGCTCTTCACCTTTTTGGTGAACCAAATTCCCAAAAGCTTGACCTTAATTCCATTTTCCTCGCTTTGAATGAACATGCTAGAGAATTAGTGGGCTCACCTCTCGAGTTGTGCCTTAACAAGGCTGGTGTGAGGGACAGCCCAAAGTGGGATATGCTCACTTTTTGCCATGGGAATCCAACCCACTCTAAAACAAAATGCATGCATCCTTAATGGGGTGTATGATAAATGGATTTTAATTTTTTGAACTTCCTCTAGTAATCCTCACGGATTGGGCAAAATCGTACCTTAGTGCGTGTGGGAAGCCCCTTAACATACTTGGGGGATGAGAGATTAAAGTCTATTTGAATGGAATCAATACTAAATCCTTGATAAAATAGCAAGACCACCTTCTAGAGCCATGTTTATGAACCAAATCTTGTGCTAGGTAGGTGCTTGAAGTGTCTTTTTGTGGAAAACCCGTGACAACGTTCTTCAAATCAAACATTTTGTGTTAAGAGGGTAAAAAGAGACAAGTGAATGCATGATTGTTGTGTTTTAAATACATAAACAAGTGAGAGATATCCATTGAAAACTCATCTTACATTTTTAAATCTCTTCAATATAAAATCAACAATTTTTGAATCAAGGATCATTCCTACTCAAACCCTTGTTGGATGCCAGTTTCCACGTGGTCCCATACATATAGGGAAGCATTACCAGGAGATAGCACTCTTTTTGCAAACCAAGGGCAAGAAGTTGAGTGCCAAAGTGTTTTCAAGGACCCTAATCAAGAGGAAATTTTTCCAAATCTATTTGAACCAAGACTTGAAGAGATGGTGGATAGAAATTCAGCATATCATAATCACAATATCAACAACGCCAATTATAATCCTAATGAGACACTTGAAGAAAGGGTTGAGAAAGCTTCCCAAGACCTAGATTTCCTAGAGGTTATGGAGAAATTAATAGACAAAGATAAGGAGAACTTCTTCTTAAACCTAGCTCAAAAGGGAGTAAAGCTACCCTATGATTTTGATATTGATCAACTCAAGAAAGACCAACACCAAGATGACCAACACCAAGATGACCCCATGAATGTTATGACTAGGTAGATAAAGGCCTTCCAAGAGAAAATTGATACCATGAAGAAGGCAGTCGAACCTAAGGCCTTTTCCATTGAAGCTTTGTGTCCTTTCCCTTTTGACAAAAGCTTAGCTATGGTATCTTTTCCTTTTAATACCATCTTTCCTAAATACGATAAGTACATGGGTAAAATAGACCCATAGGATCATCTAAGGGAGTTTTGTGCCCTAAGCATAGAGTTTATGCACAATGATACATATCTAATGAGACTCTTTCCTAGAAGCTTAGGAGGTCCCGCAATGGAGTGGTTTTCAAAACTAACCCTCGGAATAAAGTCCTTTGAGGAGTTAGCCTCCAAGTTTGTAACCCATTACTCTTATAACATTGATCATGAAATCACAATGCTCAAGTTATGCGATACCAAACAGAAAGATGGAGAGTCCTTTTTAGGATTCCTACAAAGGTGGAGGACTGTTTTCGCAAGGTATCCACGAAGTATCCCAGAGAAAGAGAAGATGGAAATTTTCACCAACAATTTGACCTCGGAAATGAATTATAGGTTACAACTTCAATGTCCCCCAACATTTGAGAAACTCATCAAAAATGGGATCAAGATTGAAGATGTTTTGGGCAAAAGAGGGGAAGTCAAATTATTTAAAGATAACAAATCCAACAACAATAATAACAGCAACAACAATAATTATGTGCCTAAGTATTTCAATAATCAAAGGTCCAACAATAATAATGATAAATCCAAATCATGGATGAAGAATAACAACAAAAACCTTATGATTGATGGAGTTGTGGAGGCCCACACCATGAAGTCAACCCCTTTTATCCTACCATATGGAGGAAATTCTTCAAATAATGTTAATCAAACAAACAAAGCTCCATATAATTCCAATAATTCCAATAATAATTCCAATACTTCCAACAATAATGCTAGTGGGGACAAATCAAAATCATCCTACTCCAATTACAATAAAAATAAATTCACCTACCTAGGTGAACCTTTGGAGAATGTATTAAAAACCTTGGTTGCCAATAATGTCATCACATTACCCGATATGAAAGATTATGAACCCGAAGTTAAACCTTATTGCTGGAATGCATCCTCTCATTGTGAATATCATCGAAATAGAGGTCACCCAAAAAATGAATGCATGAGATTAAAACACTTGGTGCAAGATTTAATTGACAAGGGAACCATTCAAATTGAAGGACCACAAAATAATGGAGATCATATGGCCTTCAAGAACCCTTTTTGAATCATGAAAAAGGGGAGTCATCAAATACGAATCAAAATAAAAAAAAGGGCAATGAGAAGGTGAAATTTTCTCACGCATATGATAACATGATAAATACTCTAAGAGAAGAGGATCAAACCATAAATGTTATCATAGTGAAAGATAAGTCAAGGGAAGTATCATCAAATGTTGTCACTAGGGGGCAAGCATAAAAAATTATCCTACCTACACATGCTCCAAAAGTGGTGATATCAAACCAAGCTTCAACATCATCATCAAAACAATACAACTTGGTTGAGCAATTACAAAGAACTCCCGCTCAAATCTCTATTCTTAAGTTGCTCAAATTATCACCAATTCATAAGGATATCTTGGAAAAAGCCTTGTTGGAAAAAAATGTGCCTCTAAATTTGGAGGTAGAAAATTTCCAAAATATGGTGGGGCACCTAATCGCACCTCATTTCTTATCATTTTCTGAACAAGATGACATGTCCCTTAATCATCCCCAAAATCTACCCTTACATATAGAAGTATTGATCCATAAGCATAGGGTGAAAAGAGTCCTTATAGATGGAGGAGTTGGCCTAAACATTTGTACCCTTAGCTTGGTGAAAGCCCTAATATTTTATGAGGATGCTATTTACCCTAAGAAGAAGATAACCATAAAAGCCTACAATGATGAAGAAAGAGCCTCAAAAGGAGTCATAGTATTACCTATAAGAGTTGGTCCCATGCAAAAAGAGACCATATGCCAAGTGTTGGACCTAAAGTTGACTTATAATATCTTGTTAGGTAGGCCATGGATCCATGAAATGCAAGCTGTTGCTTCAACTTATCACCAATGCCTAAAATTCCCATATCTAGGGCAAGAGATAATGATAATTGGGGATCTAAACCCATTCCAATATTGTAATAATCTCAAACCTATGAATGACTCCTTAGTCCCACATAATACTGAAGGGCCTATACTTAAGAAAATGGAGCAAGGTCAAAGTTCTAAGGACACCTCTTGGTTGAAAGGGAAAGAAAAGATGGAAGAAGAAGTTATTATTGAAGATACAACAAAACTCATTAACCAAACTACCTCGACTAAAGGAAAAGAGAGGGTTAATGAGGATAATATTATTGAAGAATCAAAAGAATATCATATCCAAGCTACTCAAGTATACACTAAAGAGGCCCATTATCAAAATATGGACCAAATAATGAAAAAATTTTATAAGCAATGTAAGATCAAACAAAAGGGAGTAGGCGAATACTCCTTATCTATGATGGACCTACCTTTATCACCCAAGTCCTTTGGGAGACCCTCAAATCTACCCCATAAATATAATGAGAACTTCATGAGGGAAAGTACATCTTCCGCCATGGATGAAGAAGACAATGAGATCCTAAAATGGTTGTACAAAGATGAAGAATCAAGTGCCCACATCAAACATATCCAAAATATAACCATTCCCACATATCAATATGGGAAAGGATTTGCAATCATGCAAAAGATGGGATACAAAGGTCAAGTACCTTTGGGCACAAAGAATGAAGGGCTAATTGAACCCCTAGAATCAACATGGCGAGATTCCAAGGAGAAAGCAAGAATAGGGTATCTTGACAAAGGATACACTCAAAAACATCGTCTCGAACTTTATAGCCAAATATTACAATTAGAGTCTCATAGTGATGAGGATTCTAATGAATGGGAATGGGATACCCTATCAGATGATTCATGCCAAGACAAGGTCATTGATGTTATTCATACCTATGCTTCTACCAAAAATAAAGGACCAATGATAGAATCAACTTCAAATCAAGCATCTAGTTCTAGCCAAGTGGTTCTAAATGATGTACCAAGTATAGAGATAGAAATCAATCAGTGGGTAGGTGAACCATACATTCCTTCATGGAGACCTACTATGGAAGAGTCAAATGCTATGTTTAATCCACATGAGTTCTATCCAACAGAAACCCAAGAGGAGTCTAGTGAGGGGGACTTTGATCCTTCTTCTTTAGAACATTTAGAGGAAGCCCATGTTCAAGATTTTCAAGATACAATGTATGAACCCTCCAATAATGAGATATATACCTTAAACCCAATTGAAACAAACCTAAGTGTTGACCCATTAACTCTCATCCATTCACACCTAATTGAATGGAATGCCATTGAACCAACTACCTTGCCAATTTTCTTGAATGACAACATGGTGTCCCAATACCTCAACATGGTTGAACCTTCTTTTATCAGAGAATATCAAGAAGAAATGATCAAAGGGAGCATCCAAACTTCTTATTTGAGAAAAAATGAAAAAAAATAAAAATAGAAAAGGAAAAGAATCGAGTGTTGAAAACCACTTTGTGGCAACATTAGATCAAGAAAAAAATAAAGAAATAAAGGATGGTTCCAAAGGTGAAAACCCAATTGAGGCACCTATGGAAGGGAGTTTGGATGTTCTATCAGAGCATTATGAAGAAAGATCTCCGATCTTAATTGAGCCAATAGAAAAGATAAAAATTGGGTCAGAAATAGAGTCGAAGATCATCCACTTAGTAGCATCCCTATCTAGCGGAGGAAGGATAAAATTCATTGAGTTCTAAAAGGAAAGACAAGTTAACTTTGCATGGTCTTATGATGATATGTCAAGTTTACACCCAAATCTGATAATGCATCATCTCAATATCAAGGAAGAAGCCAAACTTGTTAAGCAAAAGCTAAGGAAAATGCATCCTCATATAGCACTACTTGTCAAAGTGGAGTTGGAAAAACTATTGAAGGTGGGATTTATAAGGGCCATTGATTATGCACAATGGATCTCAAATATAGTGCTAGTATAAAAAGTAGACAAATCCATTAGAATCTGCATGAATTTTAGAGACTTAAACTTGGCATGTCCTAAAGATGACTTCCCACTTCCAAGTATTGATGTCATTATAGATTTAACAGCGAGGCACTCTATGTTCTCACTCATGGATGGAGTGGGTATAATCAGATAAAGATAGCACTAGAAGACCAAGATAAGACCTCTTTTACATGTGCATGGGGTACATTTTGCTGCAATGTCATGCCATTTGGGTTAAAGAATGCAAGAGCGACCTATCAAAGAGAAATGACTACAATATTCCATGATATGATGCACAAGTTCATGGAGGATTATGTGGATGACATACTAGAAAAATCTCACTCAAGAAAAGAGCACCTCCCAATCTTGGTGAAAATTTTGGAAAGGTTAGAAGAATTCAAAGTGAGACTCAACCCAAAGAAATGTTCTTTTGGAGTCCAATCCGGTAAACTCCTAGGCTATATTGTATCTGCAAAAGGGATAGAGGTGGATCCTGCTAAAGTGAAGGCTATTATGGAAATGGAAGCACCTAAAAACATTAGTCAGATGAGATCTTTACAAGGAAGGATCCAATCTATTTGGAGATTTATCTCCCAATTAGCAGAAAAATGCCATAATTTCACCCAACTATTGCATAAAGACACAATCTTCAAATGGGATGAAAAATGTGAAGAAGCCTTTAATCTACTAAATAAATATCTCATGAATCCACCAATCTTGATGCCACCTATCAGAGGCAAGCCCTTGATCCTATACATTTCAACAATGGAGAATTCATTGGGGGCACTTTTAGCACAAGAGGATGAAATAGGAAAAGAGAAGGCAATTTACTACATTAGTAGAACCTTGGTCAAATACGAGCTTAACTATACATTCATGGAAAGGGCATGCTTGGCTATAGTTTTTGCTTCCCAAAAATTATGCCATTATATGCTAGCCCACAAGATAAGGCTCATTGCTAAAATTGACCCTTTGAAGTATCTACTTAGCAAAACAACACTGAATGGAAGGCTAGCAAAATGGGTAATGGTACTTAGTGAATTTGACATAGAATATGTTGATAGAAAATCAATCAAAGGGAAAATAATTGCAGACCAATTAGCAGAAGCACCACTTCATGATGATCATCCTATACAAGTGGAATTCCCAGATTCAGAGATTGTGAAGGTGGAAGCAAAAACATGGCAGCTTTATTTTGATGGTTCCTACACTCACCATGGATCAGGAGTAGGCATACTTCTCATCACACCTCAAGGTTATACTATCCCTAAGTCTTACAAATTGCTATTTCCATGCACCAAAAATATAGTGGAGTATGAAGCATTGGTTATTGGAATCAAGTTGGCATTATAATGGAAAGTGACAGAATTAAAGGTGTATGGAGATTCACAATTAGTTATAAATCAAGTCAATGAAGAATATCAAATGAAGGATGACAAATTGGTACCTTACAAAACCATGGTGGACAATCTCAAGAAGTATTTCATAATCATTACATTTGAGCAAGTACTAAGAGAAAAGAACAAAGCAGTGGATGCTATGGAAACATTGGCTTCACTTTTGCAAATGCCTGATCAGAGTGCTAGATATGAGTTCTTGGTAGAAGAAGTGATTCAACCCGTGTTTGACCCAAACCACCCTTATACCATTTGCCTACTAACTACAACTGAATCACCTTGGTATGGACCAATTTACACCTACTTCAAAGATCAAACCCTTCCTATCAACCAAACCAAAAACCAAAAGAAAAGCTTCATTCGTCAAGCCACCAAATGTACTATAGTTTTTGAAACATTGTATCGAAAAAGTCTTGACGGAATGCTCCTTAGGTGTTTAGAAGAGGAAGAATCAAACTTAGCCTTACGAGAAATTCACAAAGGAATTTGTGGATCACACTCAAATGGATTATCCCTAGCCAAGAAACTTCTAAGGATAGGATATTTTTGGCCTACCATGGAAAAAGATTCATGTAACTTTGCAAAAACTTGTAAGAAATGTCAATTCCATGGAAATTTGATACATGTGTTGGTGCAAGAGCTTCATCTGATGACAACACCTTGGCCATTCTATCAGTGGGGTCTAGATCTAATAGGAATGATTTATCCACCATCCTCAAATGGGCATAAATTCATCATCATGGCAACTGAATATTTTATGAAGTGGGTGGAAGCTGTACCCCTATCAACTACAATTGGAAAGCAGATGTCTTTGTTTATCCTTAATCATATTATTTGTAGATATGGCATACCTCATGCCATCATAACGGATAACGCAAAGCATTTCAAGAACAAAGACATAACAAAATTGTGCACCAAATTTCACATGATCCATCATTCATCTTCAATCTATTACCCTCAAGGTAATGGACAAGCTGAAGCAACAAATAAAAACATATTGAAAATCTTGAAAAGAACGGTGGACAATTCTGGAAGAGATTGGCATATCAAGATAAACTCGACCTTGTGGGCTTATAGAACAAGCATAAGAATGCCAACAGGGGCTACACCTTTCTCCTTAGTCTTTGGAACAAAAGAAGTTTTGTCTTTAGAGGTAGAACTTCCATCCTTGAGGATATCTATGCATGTTTTGATAAATGAGGAAGACTATAGAGTTTCTAGGCTACAAGAACTAGAACTCTTGGATGAAAAACAAAAGGAAGCCTTTGATCATTTGAAGGTGTACCAGAATAGGATGTCAAAGGTGTACAATAAACATATCAAACCAAGAACATTCCAAATAGGGGACCTAGTTTTGAGAGAAAATCCCAAGAACCAAGAAGAAAGGGAAAAGAAAGGAAAATGGGAAGCAAACTAGTTAGGACCATTTCTCATTCTGGAAAATTTTGGGACCGGCACATACAAGTTAGCAGATTGTGATGGTGAAGAACTCCAAGAGCCAATCAATAGCATACATCTCAAGAAGTTCTATACATGAGGAAGACAAAAGAGGATAAAGAGTATCAGATGGAGGAGCATCATATTTATTGTACATAGTGAAAAGAGATCCTGAAAAGACCAAAACATTTGAAAAGAAGAAAAGATCAAAAATAGTAAAAATTTGAGCATGAAGAAAGCAAAAACATTCATATATGATCCTCAAAAAAAAAAAAAATTTGAAAAAAAGAAAATTACAAAAAATCAAAAAAGAAGAAAAGTGCCTTGGTGAAAACCTAGCAAATAGGCATCTTGGTAGCAAAAAAAAGAGAAAAAGCTTTAAAAATAGAAAAAGAGCTAGATCCATTCAATCGGTGAAAACCTGGTAAATAGACGCCCTTGAAAGTCCAAGTCAGTCACATACCTAGAAGGTCACCTTGTAAATATTGCATTCGCCAGCATTTGTATATATTTGCATAATAAAACCCCACAGTTGCATTTGCAAGTACCTCAAGATTTTGGTCACCTAATTGAAAAATTGTCCTAAGTCCCATAAATGAAATCAATATCAGACTAGGGGAAATCTACTCTAAAAGAGAAAGGATTCATCAACAAGCTTTATTCAATCAGAGAATCAATTCATCACACTTGAAAGAGGAACACTTAATCAAATCTAAATCCCAATCCAATTTGAGCCTAAAATGAAAAAATTGATCCAAGAAGTTAAATGACCTTACCTTTATCAGGATTAAAAGTATGAAATGGATGGAACTACACTTGAACTATGGATTTGAAAAAAATTGCAAAAATTTTCTAATTGTTGACTCAATTGATGAAATAATTTCTTTCTAGCGAATTGATGAAAGTTTTAGACTAGACAAGCTATGATGAAAGGATGATATGTTTCTTGATTTCTGAATGACTGTCTTAAAATCAAAGTTTTAAATCATGTACTATTTTTCTAAGGACGTGATCATCAAAGAATCATCGAGGACTTGTACATAGGGTAAAATGGAGATTTCTGCTTGTTTATGCAAATGGATACCTTGGCTATTTTGATCTTCGATATCATAATACCAACATCCACTTGCAACATAGAATTTGACAAAATTGGTATTCTCACTCTCATGATTGGCTTCAATCAATGATAGTCATACTGAAGAGACCGATGGGTAAGAAAACAAAGAGGCACAAAGTATTCATATCATCATAGTTGAACTAGTGATGGTTGTACTAAAATAGGATTCCAAAAGTGCTCAATGATGATTATAAGCTCCAAATCTTGAATAATGATAGTTAGCTGCATACATTTTAGATTAAGTGCATTGTATATATGTGTTTTGCCTCTCTTAGCTTAAGTTGCAAGGGGAAAAATGAAATAGGGGGTTCAATTCAAACATTATTATCCTTGATTCCAAACAACAAAAGTGAGATTATCTTTTGCATTCATGCATAGCATTAATCATTATTCATAAATATGAAGAAAATAGAAAAAGAATCATTACTCATACATCATTTGCATACATGTAATTAAAGATAGAATTACATACATTTGAAAAAACAAAAACATAGGATCATCCATATCGATATTGCCATAAAACAATTTGCATCCATACATTGAAAAATAGAAAAACATCTCATAAATCCATACATCAATGCATTCATCTATATATATCATAAAAATAAGATACATTGCATCCATTGCATAATCACAAGTAAATTCATCATAAACATCATATAGCTGCATACAAAGATAATCTCATAAATCAACTCATCAAGGAGAACGAAGGAATATATCATCACATATCATCAAAAGAGTGTTCATCAATGATCCATCAAATCAGTATATCAAGATACAATGTCATACAAAGCGATACATCAAAGGTTCCTACCAATCAAATAATATGAAATGTGAAACAAAGGACATCAATAATGAGTGAATATGTCATCAATCAATCAAGATCCTATAGCACCAGATCCACCTGGACCTCTATCATCCTGTGGAGGAGGAGCCTGAGAATTGCTCGCTTTTCTTTGTCTCTGAACCACCGCTAACATGAACTGTTGCATCAAGGCAACAACCTGATCTAAATGCCCAACAATAGTGGATACATCTGTTCATAGTGACTGCACATCTCAGGCTAAAGTACCAATAGTGGGAACATCCTGTGAACCTTATCCCTGATCCTATGGTTGTTGAACCTGTGGAGGCACCTGTTGTGTTAGAACCTGAGCCTTCTGTGCTGGAACATCATCTCACTGAGCCAAAGCAACTCTCTGCAACTAAACTAAAGGGTCTAATCCACCTGAAATCTTCCTAACAGCATCTACATGAGCCTGTCTCTATTGTCTCTGCTATCGATGAGCTCTATGTTGTCTATCTGATGCTCTAGGATGAACATCAACTGCATCATCATGTCCTCTAGTTCAATCTCTCACTCATCCTCTACCAACAATAATTGAAGGGTCTCTATGTCCTTGTTGTCTCTGATGTCTCCTACCACCACCACTGCCATCATCACCACCACCACCACCACCATTACGCTGACCTAGAATAAGCTCTATTGGATCAGTGAAATGAATAAACCTATTACGAGCCCACCAATCTACATGCTCACAAGACATACTTGCATCTGCCATACCAGGAAGCATCTCCCACCTGCAATAAGCCATACCAGCAATCTGATCCAAGGCAAACTGATAATCAATAAGATGACCCCACATAGATCTCTTTGCCTATACTCGAGCATATAATGTTGCACCTTGAGGAATATCCTGCACTCTACCATATTGTCTAGAAAATCTACCAAAATAGAACTGCTCAATAGTGGTATCAGACCTGCCAATCATCCAACAAGGAGCGAACATGTATGGTAACTCATCATCATCCTCTCTCCAACTCATCGTCATCCTCTCTCCAACCCTCACAACCAATGTATGGTCGCCACTGAACCTGATCAAGATCATCTATAACCTGGCGCCAATAATCCAGATGACCTAAATGATGTTGAATCACCATACCAGTGTATAGAAAATCATATGGAAAACCATGAGGCCGAACCCTATCAGAAATAGGCCTGGTAATAGGGAGATGCTCCCAAATCCATAACTGAAGAACCAAGGCACCTGCAGATAAGGAAGAACTCTCTCTATATACCACCTCATGAAGATCTTGATATAACTGTGTGAGAACACAGGAACCCCAATCAAAATGTCGAGGCTACGCTAGTAAATCCTCCAATATCCTACCCAACCAACAGAAAAACCATGACCTCGTCAGTCGAGAAGAAGTAAACCACCAATCAATGCGTCAAGTACTGTAGGAAATGTAGGAAAGGAAGCAAACTGCGGCCATGCGATAGTATCATCATCAATAGTATTGTCCCTGAACACTCATCGGCAGATAGTAGAATCATAGACAGAGTCATAATAGACTATCTCTCCTCGGCATGGGATACATAGCAAATGATACACGTCCTTCAATGTGATCATCATCTTGCCATGTGGAAGATGAAAAGTATTGTGGTTGGAGTGCCAACACTCTACCACAGCTATCAATAACCCATGGTTCAGCTAGAACCGGGGAAGATTGAGAAGAAAACTCAAACCACAAATCTCGATGACATGGTACTTCACTGGAGTAAGGGCCTGCCCGAGATCGATGACCCATGAAGCAACTGACCAAATATATAATACAAGAAAGTGAGCCTATTTGGAAAAACAAAAGAACCATATCAGCATATTATATCAAGGAATAGCTAACGTCGATAAATTTATCTCCTAACTCTATATCTTGAGGAAGGAAAATCATTGTTTTATCTCTCTAGATCTTGAGAGTGAAATATCAAACCATCAACCTATCATATCAGATTGACAAATCACATTCATTGGTATTACTATACTGATATTCTAATCAATTGTTTAGTTCAAACGCAACAGACCTAATCGTATCATTCAAATTGGTCATCTTGAGTTATTAAATTTTTCACGAAAAAGGACAAGTATAAGTGAAAAATTTGCAAAAAAGGCTGCAGGTGTGATTTTAATCACCCCAGGTGACATTTCTCTTAGGCGATGCAAAAATGTTGTTAAGTGACAAGACTTCTATCTCAAGCGACAAATTACGCATAGGTGACAATGAATTAAGCTAGGTGATAATGAAATCAGCCTAGGTGACAGTGAATTGCTAGGGTTTACTAAGCATAAAAACATATGCAATCTGGTTTTAAAAACCTAATTATATGCGTAAACATTCTAATTAGAGGTGATAATGATAGTTTCTTATGCGACAATTAACTACACGACTGCATGAGTAAAATGCACGGATGCAATAGTAAAAAGGCATAGGCGACAACGAAATATTCCTAGGCATGATTTTACATATTCTAACCAATGATGAAATCAAAATTTGCAATAAATGCTAATAAATGAGCAATAAATGCAATGAGGGAGTTTGAAATAACTTATCGAAGGTCCATAGTCAGGTGACCTCGCATATCTCTAACACCTCTCGAATCGATGCTCTCATATAGGGACAACCATCTCAAAAATCAAAGGAGAACTAGAGCAAAATCACCAAAGACAAAAGTGAAAATGAATAGTAAATCTAGGTTTATCAACCTATTTAAGCTAATTTGACCTAATTTTGAGGTGAAAATTTGACTTCGACCTATATTAACATATCATATTTAACTGGGGAAAATTGTGAAGTAGGGCATATCATGAGCATTTTTTAGAAATGAAAACATATCAATCAATCATTCAAATTTATCAAACCAAAAAAACAATATGTTTTATTTTTGAGGGGGCATACCATCAGATAATCGGATCAATATCATCAGAAACATCATCAAAAATCAAGGGACCGATCATCAAATCAAAGCGAAACCTTTTATCAGAAAATTTTTTGTAATCAAACGAAAGGGGCATCATATCGAATACAATCATCAAATTAGGTTTTGGCATCAAGAGAGTTTCATATCAATCATCAAATCAAGCATCATATCAGGATCAATCATCAAAATCAACCATCATATCGGGAACGATCATCAGAGAACCACATCAATCAAGAGAGTTTCATATCGATCATATCCAAATCAATCTCGTATAAAAAATCAAAGGATTGACCATTGAAAGACATCAAACAAACATTAAAGATCGACCATCATTGAATCGGGACCTATCAGTGAGCAAGATCAGAGTATTCTTTGAATCAACATGCTTTGCACGTCAACTCAAAGAGGGACATTTGTAATCACCTAAAAATGGACAAACATCAAATCAAATCAAATCAAGGACAAAATTGAATCACAATGTATAATTAGCCAATCAAAATTAAAATCAAGTCTTAATTCGAGATAAATCAAAATTGAGAGCATTTTAATCAAATGCAATCAAATCAAAATACAATTAAATCAATTAATTGTATAGTCTTGGATTAAATTAAATTCAACCCATTCAAGGGGTACATGGCTAAAATAAATCAATTAAATCAATTAATAAATCTCAATTACTCTCAACAAACCAAAAGGAGAGGAAAATCAATCAACCAATGAGAGTAAAGGAAAGGCATTCACATGGATCAAGCCAAATTCAATGTCAATCACTCAAAGTGAAAGAGAATCTTGACCATCCATCTTGTCTACTTGTCGCAAGCTTTGAGGACACAAACTTTGCATTGTCTTCAAAGGGTGGAACCAAGAACTCAACCAAGGCTTAATCATGATCAAACACAACTACACCCCTACCATTGGAAAATCTATAAAAGGAAGACCAAATTCCTTCATAATTCATCAACCACACATCTGAGAATTGCATTGAACCTCTTGCAATTTGAGTTTAGAAAGGCATTTGAGAGCTTAATTAGCATTTACTTTGATAATTGTTAGCGATAGCATTATTTATCTTTATCATTCTCATTTTGGGACTGCCATTAATGAGATCTTGCTGAGAGCTTATTCATTAACATCTTAGTTAGAGAGCCATAGGATGCTCAATTGATCTTTAATTTTGCTAAATAGTTGCTCTATTGTGGTTTAAATTAGATACTATTTCATTTATTATTGATGTTCAACCTTAATTCTATGAAGATACTTTTATTAGTATACAACACCAAATCATAATAAATAAATAATAATATTTAGCTAAAATAATAAATATGGTGGCTTGTCCACTTTGGCTTTAAAAAAAAAAAAATTAGGTAAAATAAATGTTATCATTAATAGTAATATTTGACTTAAATTAATGTTACTAATAAGTCGGATAAATTCTCTAATTATTATATCATTAAATGTAAACTCCTCTTACATCATATTTACAAATGTTAGTGAGTCTTCCATACAGATCACACTACCAAATTCGATAATCAAATTATCAAATTATAAGTACTTTTAATATATCAAAACAACCAATGAATATGAACTCTAATATATCAATCATTAATACTAAAATATATAAAATCATCAAATATAATATATCAGAAATATTTAATAAATCTCTTCCAATATATAAAATGTAAACTCCTTTAATATATATTAGCAATAACTAATGAATCTTATTAGAAATAACTAATGTAAAATCTTAAGCATAGGATGGGGAACATAATTTCTAATTTGGTTATTAATGGGTCTCTCTCTAATGATGAAGACTATTAAAATGGAGGCTAAAAAATTTTCCAGGGGTTACTCAAACAGGAACATAATTTGGATACAGATGCTCAAAGGGATTTTTTGGATTGTATTCCCTCCATCCTTAATGAGGATCAGAATGCATGCCTAACTGTTATACCTTCTAATGCTGAAATCAAAAGGGTTTTATTTTCTTTTGAAGGGGACAAGGCCCCTGGTCTTGATGGCTTTACCTTGTTTTTCTTCCAGATGTTTTGGCATGTCATTGAGAGGGATGTCACTAGTGCTCTCTAGGAATTTTTTGGATCCAGGAAACTTTTGAAAGAATTCAATGGTACTTCCATAGCTCTTATCCCTAAGAAACAAGGGGTGGACAAAATGGATCAGTTTAGACTGATAAGTTTATGTAACTCTGTCTATAAGATGATATCAAAAGTGCTGACCAGTAGAATTCTCAATTTTTTGCCCTCTCTTATTTCCTGGCAGCATAATGGATTTGTCCTTGGTAGAAAAATTCTGGACTCCATTATCTCTATTCATGAAAATGTTCATTCTCTTATTATATCCAAAAAGGAAGGTTTTCTTCTGAAACTGGATTTGTCCAAAGCACATGATAGGGTGGACAGGTTTTTTTTGTAAAAAGTGCTTCTTGCCTTTGGTTTTAACAAGAGGAGTCTTGATCTTATCTTTCAGCTCATTTCCACTGCTACCTTTTATGTGTTGGTTAATGGATCCCCCACCCCTTTTTTAAAACCTCAAGGGGATGGAGGTGGGGTGATCCTTTATCTCCTATCCTCTTTGTTATCATGGTTGAATGCCTAGGAAGATTCATTGATAATATGGTTTAGAAAGGTGATTTCAAAGGCATGTATCCTTCGTCTGCTTATCAAGTTTTTTCTCACCAGCAATTTGTTGATGATTCTGTGGTGATGGGGGAAGCTTCTGTTAAGAATGCCAAAAATATTAAGAAGGCTTTGGATAGCTATGGGAAAGCTTTTGGACAACTTGTTAACTGGGGGAAAAGTTGTGTGTTCTTTTTCAATGTCCCTGATAAAAGACAACTGAAAATTAAGAAGATTTTGGTGTGTGAGTTAGAATCTTTACCTTGTACTTACTTAGGTCTTCCTCTTTGTTTAGAGACTCCTAACACTTTTTGGAGCTCTTTGGTGGACAAATTCCATAGTAAGTTGGCAAGATGGAAGGGTGCTTTATTGAACTAGGCTAGTAAGATTCTAGTTTTGAGGTCTACTTTGCAAAGCTTGCCTCTTTATGCTCTCAGTATTTTCAAAATCCCCAAAAAAATTGGTGAGGCTACTGAAAAAATCCAAAAAACCTTCTTGTGGACTGGTATGGAAAAGAAGAAAAGAATGGCCCTTAGAGAATGGGAGAAGGTTTGTAAATTGATTAATAAAGGGGGATTAGGATTGCGTAAAATAAGGAGCTTAAATGATCATCTTCTTGCAAAACTGATTTGGAGGCTCTATAATTCAAATGGAGAATGTACCTCTATTTGGAAGAACAAATATAATAAGGATTGCCCTACTTTGCAAAGCTTTATTAGTAATGAGGTTAACCTTGGAGGGTCCTTCATCTGGAAACATGTTGTGAGGAATAAGGAGTTTATTAGGAAGGGAGTCAAATGGAAATTTGGGAATGGAAGAAGTGTTCAGTTCTGGGAAGAAGTGTTCAGTTCTGGGATGAAGAGTTGTTGATGGACCACCCCTTAAAGGAGATTCCTGAATGAAATTTTTTTGAGGACCAATGTAAGGTAAGTTTTGGCCTCAGAGTGGCTGACTACTAGGAGAGAGATCATTGGATTGATCTCTCTGTTATTGACCACTCCTTTGATTGATGAAGAGGACAGTTTTGTTTGGAAGTATAATACAAATGGAAACTTTTCAATATCTTCTTTGTACCATCAAGACTTTGAGAATGAGTCTGCTCCTTGATGGGCTAATGCTTGGAGTAAAGGCCTTACTCCTAAAGTCAATGTTTTTTTCTAGATTGTGCTCCAGAATAAGATCCTGACTGCTGAAAACTTGAGAATAAGGGGAATGACCATGGTTAATATGTGTTTTTTATGTAAACGAGATGAATAATTTGTTAATCATATGTTCATTCATTACCCCTATGTGAGTAAAATTTGGGAAAAATGCTTAAAGTTGCTTAATATGGAATGGATCTTTCTTGAGGATTTACAGAGCCTTTTCTCTTCGTGGGTGTCTCCTTCAAAGAAAAAAATTGTGGCTACTATTTGAAACTTCATATTACCCTACATATGATAGGGTGTTTGGAAAGAAAGAAATGACGGTCTTTAGAAATAAATCATTTAATGATAAGGTGGTCTTTTATAAGATCAAGAGAACTATGTTGGAGAACCTATACTTGAAGGGAAATCAGATTGAACCTACTGAGGATGGGGATAGGTTATTATTTGAGAACTAGAAGATTAAAGGAAATTTGAATAGCTTTAATAAAGATTCTCTAAGGAATGAAGCTAGATGGGATTTTCCTCCCCATGGATGGATGAAGGTTAATTTTGATGGTGCTTCAAAAGGGAATCTAGGGGTGGCTAGATGTGGTGTGACTATTAGAGATGAGAATTGTCATTGTAAAGGAGTGAGAGTTATACCTATTGGCATTTAGTCCAATCATGTTGTGGAGGCCATTACTGCTTTACATGGTCTTACTTTGGCTAAGGAGAAAGGGTGTTAAAAAATATGGCTTGAAGGTGACTCTTTGAACATTATTAAAAGTTTAAATAATGAGTATAAACCTTCATGGACCATACATAACATAATGCATGAGGCCAAATATATTATTAATTATTTTGAAGAATGTATTATTTCACATAACTATAGGGAGTCTAATATTGTTGTTGACTAGGTGGCCAACTTGGCTTGCAAGGTGGATTTGATGACGAAATGGGATGACATTGATGATTTTCCTTTTGAGGTTAAATCATTAATTGATAATAACCATTTACAGAGAAGGAAGAAAGATTTCTAACTTGGTTTTTTAATGAAGAGCTTTCATTTCAAGGTGATGTTAATTTATTCCTTTTTCTGTACAAAGGACTATGATGTGGCTAGGCATTTTATTTCGCACAGATTCTGGGTTTTGTTTGAGAATTATATTGAAGAAGGTATCATCCAGAACGACGATCAAGGTTTTTTACTTAGAAACATTGCGAAGAAAAACCAAAGTGAAGATATGCGTGGAAGCAAGAAAAGGTTTGAACCCGCAAATTGCAAGGAATGGAAACATAGTAAGGAGGTCTAAGCGATTCTGAGGAAAGGCAGTATGGAAGATTTTATGGAGAGGTTGCATGGAAGAAACCCAACTGTGTCCAACCAATTCCTCAAAACCTAGAAGAATGGAAGTGTTTTTGTGGGTAACTAGTATATGGAGGTCGTTGAGGAGATCGTCAATGAAGCTACAAGAATGAGCATGGAGGGGCTTAAATTCTATAGAGATAGGAGTATCTCTAATAAGGCTCATGAGAGGTTCCCTGATAGGGAACAAGAGAGAAAGCAGATGGTGAAGATGGATAAATCTTACCATGATCCCAAGCGTATCTCTCGGCCTTGGAGGTTTGTCTTGTATGTTAAATTATTAACTACATTACACTTGATGGTCTAGGTTTACCAGAGCCTACATGGTCACCATTTCATGTTGCTTAATCATTTTAGAAATAATAGGAAAATTAGTTTCCCTTACTATTTTTTGAGCTCTTTGGAGTATACCATCAAAAGCACTCAGAAGGATCCTCAAGGGGATCATGCTTTGCACCACAGTTTAATGATCTTGGTGTTTGATCTTCTGAAAATAAAGGTGGAAAAAACCTTCCTTAAGGGTAGACCTAGGGATGATGAAGAGATGGAAGGGAACAAGGATGATGATCTGTATGAAGCAGAAATTGAAGATGATGAGGAAGAGTCCCTTGAGACTAAAACCACTAAGAAGACAAAATTCAAGGTATCTCCATCTAAGAAAAAGAATGGTAAGTCGGCTACTGAAAAGGATTCTGGAGAGGAGGATTGTGAGCACTAGTACTATGTACAAGGAAATGTACCTTCATAGAATTAGTATTGAACAATAAATGAAATAGAAATAAAATAAACCACAATATAGCATCTATTTAGCAAATGAATGATCAATTAAGCATCCTATGGCTCTCTATCTAAGAGTGTTAATGTGAAGCTCTCAGCAAGCTACCATTAATGACAGTCCTAGAATGAGAAAATGAGTGATAGGCTAAGCTAATTAATCAATTCCAAATAGAAATTCTCAAATTAACTCTAAATTACCTTTCTAGCTATAATTCTCAAGAGGTTAGATGCAATTCTCAGATTTGTGGTTATGAATTATGATTGATTTTGGTCTTCCTTTTATAGATTTATGCAAGGGTAGGGGGTGTAGTTGTGTTGATCATGATTAAGCTTGAGTTGAGTCTTTGGTTCCACCCTTTGAAGACAATTTAAATATTGTGTCCTCAAAGCTTGGGACAAGAAGACAAGATGAGTGGACACAATGCTCTTTCAATTTGAGTGATTGAGATTGAATTTGGCTTGATCCATGTGAATGCATTTCTTCAAATCCTATTGGTTGATTGATTTTCCTCCCCTTTTGGTTGTTGAGAGAAATTAGGATATATTAATTGATTTTAATTCATTTATTTAGCCATGTACACCTTGAATGGGTTGATTTTATTTAATTCCAAACTATACAATTAATAGAATTAATTGCAGATTGATTTGATTTAACTTGATTAAAATTCTCTTGATTTTGATTCATCTTGAATTAAGACTTGATTTTAATTTTGATTGGATAAATGTTTGATTTGATTCAATTGCTTTGATCTTGTCCTTGATTTTCTTTGATTTATTACTTAATTTTCTTTGTCCATTTTTAGGTGATTAAAAGTACATTTGAGCCCTTTTTCTGATGGCCAACCGTCAAAATTCCGACCATATACCGTCGATCAAGTGACACCACCCGTTGTCATAGTTTTGTAGTCAAAAAAAATGAAAGTTTTGATTTGCGTCATAATTACAACAACATGGTCGTCGCAAAAAGGGGGTCCCAACATGGTGAAACTGTCGTCGGACCTATTTGTGGCCGTCACAATTGGGACGCCTATCCATCGCACAAAATAAAGATGACGGTGTCCCATCAGAATCTTTCGATAGGTCACCATCGTTTGTAGTTTTTTTTTCAATGGAGATGTTGTTAACGTGATGGATATCTGTTAGAAGTTTATGATGGATATCTATTGTTTGTAGTTCTTAACGACAGCAATGATGTACATGCGATGGATACCCGTCATAAATTTATGATGGATATCCATCATTTATTGTTTTTATCGACATCGATGTTGTACATGCAACGGTTGGATGTCAAATTTTTTTTAAAAATAATCATCATTGTTGTACAACCATCATAGTTGTGACAAAAATTAGTTTTTTAAAAATATATATATAGTTGTCGATCGAGTTAGTATCAATTCAGAATGGTTTTCTTGCAGATCTGGTTCCTGCTTGTGATTTGGTTATGGATCATTCAGAGATGACTTTGTAGTAGATTCAGTAGCGGCTCGTGGATTATTGAGTCAAGTCTAGAGACTTGGATTTGGAATGGATCCTACTAAATCAAGATTTGTGACAGTGACTGCTCCAGCACAAGAAGCTAGTGTGGTGAGCAGAGATGCATTCTTCCTGATGTGTTCGTGGGATATATGCAGACCTAATTGCATTCAGATCTGATTCGAGTGACTTATTGACTTCTTTGGTTTGAATTGGATGTGCTTTATTCCTATGGAGTGTAGCAGTGACTTGACTTGGAGTTTGAGTAGACTGTGCATTGATTGGCTTGAAGACAGAATCGAGCTACTCTTTGCGTTGTTGAGATTAGGTTGTGATGTATCGCTAGGATCATCTACCATTTTTTCCATAGTTTCAAATGAGTTAGATGTGATGTTGAGAGAGTGACGTGTAGAACTTGCACATTGGAGATTCGTAGATCACTATGGTGTTCGTGAAGAACTTGGGAGAAGTCTTCTTCTTGGTGAACCGAGCTGAGAGACTTAGATTACAGAAAGTGGGTCGTTTGATGCAACTTATGAGACATTGGATGCCTCTTCACAATGGGTTCGTGGTGCAGTCTGTGGTGTTTCTTTGTGACTAGGTTATTGGCAGGGATCTGTTGATTTGGAAGCCATTGAGATGGATCGATACATATTTGTCGTACATGAATTAAGATCTTAGAATTATTGAGTTTCTCTTTGTTTTGAGAATAGTTTAACATTCTTTAATTAATAGAGCCAACCATGTGAAGGTGGAAGCTCATCTAACCCCTCCTAGAAGCCTCTTATGACCCTTTACGACATTTTAAGACCTCTAAGATGTATACTTAGGGATCATAAAGGGTCATAAGGGGTCTTGGGACACAACAGCTGAGAAACATAAATGTAGGCATCATGGTCACAATTTTTTGGAAACACAACATAATTGAGTGGTATACCCAGATGATGCAACACAACTACTCCTCTAGTTCCAAGTCTACACTGCAGTAAACAAAACCCATAGATAAAGAATAAATTTAAAGAGTGAAGGAGGAGGTCCATAATGACTGAAATAATATAGGGACCCTGTATTATTTTGGTCATTACTATAATACCCCAAAAATGGGCTATAGGTTCATTAACCTCTTACATCAACAATTCAATCGAAATCGACATCAAAGTCCTAACCTAAGGCACATATGCACATTAATTTATCAAAAACCTAATTGATTATCTTAATTTTGCATTGGGGAATATTCCTTGAATATTCCTAATTTATCGTAATAATCTTTAATTGAATATTATTTGGCGATAAATGTCATTATTTATCCTAAAGTTGATTAATTGAATATGATGAATATTTAATTAATTAATTTAATTCTTCCACTTAATTATTTAATTAGATTTAATTGCATTTATTCTTAATTAATATTGTTTTTATTTTGACAATAAAGTAAAATTCCTACAAATAATCAATTGAATATTTATTTAATTGATTTAAAATCAAAGTTGTCAAATTTAATGATTTAATTGGAATAAAGTTTGATTTAATAATTGATTAACCCATAAATCAATTGTTTAAATTCAAAATCAGTTTTGTGGAAAATAAATCACTTTATTTATTAAATTAATTCATATTAAATCATGCACAATCAGAAAAGCAGTTAACTTTAAATCAATTTTCAATTTCAATTTGTTAACTTTCTAAACTCAACATCTGATGATGAGTTGAAAAAGAGAACTAAACTCTATTTTGAGATAAAAACTGCTTTTGCATGATTTTATGAGTTATTTATTCTTAATTTCTTGTTAACTCAAAAATCAACCTGAGTTTATCAAGAGTGATTTATGGTTTTTCTTATGCATCCTCAAACCCTGGATTTCTATAAAAACAAGGCTCAGCTCTTCACAAAAAATCATCCCTCAAATTTGCACAATTACTTGGTGAAATTGCATACAAAGAATCAAGCTTTTGCGATAGGCGACTTTGTGAGATCAATTAATAATTTTTCATAGTTTTGCATAGTTTTTCCTATCAAGTCATATCATTGTTAGATTAAATTTGCATATCATTTTCATTCAATTCTAGATTAGATTCATACAGTTTTTCATCCTAATTGCATAGAAAATACAAAAATATAGATTAATCTGCATTCATTCTACATTCATCTTTTAGCATTAAATCATTTGTTTAGGTGTTGCATCATCACTGATCTCGGTCTAATCTAAGAATACATACTCGCACCTACTAGAAGGCAGTAAATAACCTGGTTGGCTTAGTTTCAATTACTTGCAGATTTTGATTTTGCTAACCTCTAATGTTTTACTAAAGTGTTGTGTCTATAGCTAGGTACAATATTCACACACACAATTATGGCCCTCCTCCACTCTCTAAATTTATTCCTTATCTGTGGATTTTGGATCCCGTAGTGTAAACTTGGAACCAGAGGAGTGATAGTTGTGTTGCATCGTCTGGGTATACCATTCAATTATGTTGTGTCTCCAAAAAATTGTGACCATGATGCCTACATTTATGTTTCTCAGCTGTTGTGATATCTACATTTATGTTTCTCATTTGTCATGTTTATGTACATGTTCTTTATGTGTATGTACTATAAATTCTAAAAAAAAAATTAGTATCTACAATAGCCCTCTGTTAACCACATTTACACATATGATCCCAACAAAGTAGTGCACAAACTACACAAAGAAGGCATCACAGAAATATGATTTCTGCTTTCGCCATTGAAGCAATCTTGGCGGCACTAGTTGCCTGTCAAGCCTTGCACAAGTTGCACTCATTTCCTACATCAGGTATAGATGTAGATGGGGTAGATGTAAATGTGGTTTCATCAACCCACCGAAAGTATTGACATCCACTATTTCCCTGCAATACCAAATGTACATCAGTTCTTCATAAAATGATTAGTTGTCACATTATTTTTAAACATAAAATATAATTACGTATCCAGACCTTTTTCCTATTTGGGCAAACCCAAAATTGACACCTAGGATTACTTGTGTGTGACATCTTCAACATGCATGGGCCAACACCACATTGACACATAGGCACATTGACCAAAGCCATCAACACCATTTCAACAAATATTGCATTATCACAAATATTGCATTGTCATTATTTTGTTCATTCATACTAATTATAATTACAATAAAAAGAAACATACTAATGTAGACTTGCACATTTTTTGGCTAAGTCGAAGTTTTTGGTTTAAATCACTAAACACTCAAAACAAAATGATAAACCAAAGACAACCATGCAATAAAAAGAAATTACTAAGCAATTCAGAATTAGCTCTCTCCATTGCAGGGAACAAAGAGAATCCCCTTTGATTTAACATCATTGATGTGCAAGGAAATAGAAAATTAGCATAATCAACTCCCATAAGATAGTATTTAGATTAAATGCATTGATATAAAAAAATACCCTAAAAAATTATAAAGAAAGGTAATTTTCTTAATCACGTCTCTAATTTGTGCATGTCTAAATACTGGTGTCTTTCAAGTGATTTGATTCTTTTCATGCCCACTACAAATGAGAATAGTCTTAACTAGTGAGGTTGTTTAAGCATATAGAGATTAAATACACTCTTTTAGAATGAAATTTCTCTTAACAAAAGATCAAAGATATATAAGTAGGACATATAAAACAAGGTGAATAAGAGTAGTACATATAAAACAATCATTAGAACATGCCAAAAATCTAGAATAATTGTACATTTCATTCATGTCATTGATATTCTTCTTCATCCATCTCATCATCAAGATCATTGTCGTCAACAACATTATCACCACCACTATCATCATCATCATCATCACCATCAACATCATCATCATCATCATCCTCATCATCATCCTCATCAGTAGCATCATCATCATCATCATCAGTAGCAGCATCACCTTTTATAGACTATAATGACATATATGACAAAGCTTAGCATACATGACATTGCTATGTTGGATAAACCATTTATAACCTTCAAATTCACCAATAACAATATAGCAAAGAGAAGAGTAGATTGGGAGCCTTCGTAAAGGGTTGTGTCTACCTTCTCAAGTAGAGGTATATCATGGACGTCATCAATTTCATCCTCATCATAATCATCATCATCGGCACTAGCACCAACACCAGCAGCACCAGTACCAAATGTGTCAATGATCAATGCATTCATACCATCATCTTCAAATGTGTTTTTTGGTGCATGATCGTCATCTTCCATGGGATCATGATCTTCAACTTCAATACTCACACCTCCATGTTCCTCTATAGTCACACTGGGGAGATCAACCTATATAAAAATGATGATAATCAAACCCCCCTTCAATGTGATAATCAAACCTCCTTCCATGGTTCATATGTATATTAATTGTGAAAACAATATAACAAACAACTTACCACTGGATTATAATTAAACCCCCCTTCAATGTGACCATTCTCCCTACAATGTCTCTTTTCTATTTTGATTTTGATTCTTCTTGTCTTTAAGCCATTACAACTCTTGTATGGACAATAACATTTGTCATCACTTTCTCTTTGAAAGTTAGACAACAATCTAGTGATTGTCTCCCTATTTTGATCGAATTCTCTTGTATTATCTAACATCCTTAATGTGTATATCTGCAAAACAAATTTGAGATGCCTCCTTTCATTAGCTTCATGTCACCTTCTCATAGCTTCTCATTTTCTGACAAATTTTGCCAAAGGCTTTGTAGGAAACCAAGTAAGGGGTATTCTTGAGTTCAAACACATTGAGCTGCTACAACTGAATTATAAATCATGAATTCACTATAAATCAAGGGGCATTATAAATCATGATTTCACTATAAAATTAATGTATTTCTCTAGATTTCATATGGACATTTTGTCAAATGGTTGGCGTGTATGTTTATTCAAATGGAGTTATATCATTTGGAATTGATATATGATAGGTTGATATCGAATTCTATGTCCCTATTTGATCTAATAGCATCAATATAACAAATAGAGCATCGACCAATCAAATAGGGACATGAGGTGCTCAAACAGTGAGCTATTAAAACAATATATTTAGTCTAAGAATAAAAATCTTATAAAACAACATATATTGTGTGAAGTGTTTGATCTTTCTTTATTTGTTTTGTTGTTGATATTCACTATGCGGTACTCCCTGTTTATGATCATTTCATGAGGAAATGTCTTGATGGCTTGTGGGCTGCAAGCTAGGGCATCATGCATTATTTATGAGCTCACTGTTTGAGCACTGACTAATCAAATAGGGACATGAGGTGCTCAAACAGTGAGCTCATAAACAATGCATGATAAGGTAGTTGTAGGTAGTTATCTCTTCTATAATGACAGAGGAGTGAAAGGTAATGATCAATGAGGTTGCTGCTATTAGATCATACATGAATACACTTACTGTTTTGAATTTGAGCTTGGGCATCATGCAATGTTATTGTTGTCATTGCATGTTTCTTATTTTTGTGCACCATATATTATTTTATACACTGTTTATTTCATTGAGACCGCGAGCTTGGCATTTGTAATATATTTTATGTTATTGGATCAATGCTACCATGTTGAGGTTGTAGATGCATTGAATCACCACTGTCATTCTATTTTGATAGTAGAAATATAACAAATAGAGCATAGTCCAATCAAATAGGGACATCAGTAAGACATTTAATGCATTATTACTTCATCATGATGATAAAAATTTCATTGGCTCAAAGCACATAGAAATTCAAAATAGTAGGATATCTTAATCTTTATGAGCTCAAATTCAAAATAGTAAGTGTATTATTTTATTACTAATGTCCCTATTTGATCTAATAGCATCAATATAAAAAATAGAGCACCGACCAATCAAATAGGGACATGAGGTGCTCAAACAGTGAGCTATTAAAACAATATATTTAGTCTTAATAAAATCTTATAAAATAACATATATTGTGTGAAGTGTTTGATCTCTGTTTATTTGTTTTGTTGTTGATATTCACTATGTGGTACTCTCTATTTATGATCATTTCATGAGGAAATGTCTTGATGGTTTATGGACTGCAAGTCAGGGCATCATGCATTATTTATGAGCTCACTATTTGAGCATCGGCCAATCAAATAGGGACATGAGGTGCTCAAATAGTGATCTCATAAACAATGCATGATAAGGTAGTTGTAGGTAGTTATCTCTTCTATAATGATGGAGGAGTGAAAGGTAATGATCAATGAGGTTGCTGCTATTAGATCATACATGAATACACTTACTGTTTTGAATTTGAGCTCGGGCATCATGCAATGTTATTGTTGTCATTGCATGCTTGCTACTGTTGTGCACCATATATTGTTTTATACATTGTTTATTTCATTGAGACCATGAGCTTGACATTTGTAATGTATTTTCTATTATTGGATCAATGCTACCATGTTGTTGAGGCTTTAGATGCATTGAATCATGACTGCCATTCTATTTTGATAGCAGAAATATAACAAACAGAGCATCGTCCAATCAAATAGGGACATTAGTAAGACATTTAATGCATTATTACTTCATCATGATGATAAAAATTTCATTGGCTCAAAGCACATAGAAATTCAAAACAGTAGGATATCTTAATCTTTATGAGCCCAAATTCAAAATAGTAAGTGTATTATTTTATTACTGATGTCCCTATTTGATCTAATAGCATCAATATAACAAATAGAGCACCGACCAATCAAATAGGGACATGAGGTGCCCAAACAGTGAGCTCATAAAATAATATATTTAGTCTTAATAAAATCTTATAAAACAACATATATTGTGTGAAGTGTTTGATCTCTGTTTATTTATTTTGTTGTTGATATTCACTATGTGGTACTCCCCGTTTATGATCATTTCATGAGGAAATATCTTGATGGCTTGTGGGCTGCAAGCTAGGGCATCATGCATTATTTATGAGCTCACTATTTGAGCACTGGCCAATCAAATAGGGACATGAGGTGCTCAAATAGTGAGCTCATAAACAATGCATGATGCCCTAGTTGTAGGTAGTTATCTCTTCTATAATGATGGAGGAGTGAAAGGTAATGATCAATGAGGTTGCTACTATTAGATCATACATGAATACACTTACTGTTTTGAAATTGAGCTCGGGCATCTTGCAATGTTATTGTTGTCATTGCATGCTTGTTGCTGTTGTGCACCATATATTGTTTTATACACTGTTTATTTCATTGAGACCGTGAGCTTGGCATTTGTAATGTATTTTCTATTATTGGATCAATGCTACCATGTTGTTGAGGCTATAGATGCATTGAATCACCACTACCATTCTATTTTGATATCATCAATATAACAAATAGAGCACTGTCCAATCAAATAGGGACATCAGTAAGACATTTAATACATTATTACTTCATTAATGCATGATTGTGGATCCTCAAGTAGGAGTTGTGATGCAAAGGAAGAATTCTTATATGGGTTTACCCACATAAGGACAATGGTTTCATTCATCTTTCTTTCAAGTGCTCTTGGGTACTTTCCTTGGCCTCTAGGCTTGGGCATCCTATAGGGGTTGAACCAAAATTATGAAGGCAATAAGGACACATAGAACAATAAGTTTGGGGACTTATACTTATGTTCAATCCTTAGTAATGGTTTGGGGAACTAATTACTAGATGAGTGACTACAGTACCCTAGTTTGCATTATTAGATGATCTTGTTTAATTTGTGTTCATTTTATGCAAAGATACATGTAAAGGAAAAAAAAAATTTGCATCTAAAGTTTACATGTATATATATGAAAAATAACTTGTATATACTATACAAGGAAAATAAATTTCAGAAGAAAATGCAAGAGTGCAGGCATACATAAGAGGATGAACATAAATAATAAGGGTGCCAGACATTGCCTGAAGTGATGAATTTTTGACCCAAGTATGAATCTAGTGTGCCCTTGTGTGATCCAGAGCTAGCAAAGAAAAGAGAGATGGGGGTTAGATAAAAAATATATATGCAATGAATGGCATCCTATTACTGATCCTCGTCTACAATTATGCATGTGCATAGTCAAGCCATATACTTCTGAAAGAAAAACCAAGCTCACAGACTCAATAAAATAAACAGTGTATAAAACAATATATGGTGCACAACAACAACAAGCATGCAATGACAACAATAACATTGCATGATTCCCGAGCTCAAATTCAAAATAGTAAGTGTATTAATGTATGATCTAATAGCAGCAAACTCATTGATCATTACCTTTCACTCATCCATCAGTATAGAAGAGATAACTACCTACAACTATATTTCATAATTCCTCCTTTGAAGTATATATATATCAAGTATAATTATGAGTTTACATCATATATTTAGTCTTAATAAAATCTTATAAAATAACATAAAACTAACCCAAAATACTTTGTCTTAATTAAACAATATATTTAGTCTTAATAATATAATACACTTATTATTTTGTATTTGAGCTCAGGCATCATGCATTGTTTATGAGCTCACTGTTTGATTACTAGCCAATCAAATAGGGATATGAGGTGTTCAAATAGTGAGCTCATAAATAATGCATGATGCCCTAGCTTGCATCCCACAAGCCATCAAGACATTTCCTCATGAAATGATCATAAACGGGGAGTACCACATAGTGAATATCAACAATAAAACAAATAAAGAGAGATCAAACACTTCACACAATGCCTTGAAGGTAATAGAAATGATGCCCTAGATCTCAAAGCTTGTGGGTCATCAAGCATTCCAAATAAAAAGATGTAAACAATGCCAGTATTAAACAGTGAGCTCATGAAAAATGTATGATGCCCTAGATTGCAGCTCACGAGCCATCAAGATGTTTCCTCGTGAAATGATCATAAATGGGGAGTACCACATAGTGAATATCAACATCAAAACAAATAAAGAGAGATCAAACACTTCATACAATAGATGTTGTATTATAAGATTTTATTAAGACTAAATATATTATTTTATGAGCTCACTGTTTGAGCACCTCATGTCCCTATTTGATTGGTTGGTGCTCTGTTTGTTATATTGATGTTATTAGATCAAATAGGGACATCAGTAATAAAATAATACACTTACTATTTTGAATTTGAGCTCATAAAGATTAAGATATCCCCATTTTATTACTGATGTCCTTATTTACATATTTTCATCAAATGATCCAAAAACATCAAGAATGGTCTGATATGATCACTAATAGCCAAATTTCAAAAGAATATGAATGAATGCAAACATACATAAGTGGATGAACATAAATAATGAAGGTACCAAACATTGCCTGAAGTAATGAAGTGTTGACCCAGGGTTCAATCCAGTATGCTCTTGTATGATCCAAAACTTGCAAGGAAGGAAAATATGGGGTTAGATCCAAAAGATCTAAGCAATGCCTAGCAACCTATTACTGATCCTCGTCTATAATTATGCATGTGCATAGTCAAGCCATACACTTCTAAAATGAACTATGCTACAGAACATGTGCACTCAGGAAACATATGCATGCAGTGAGTAAATCAAGACCAAAATGGAGCAAAAACTATGATGTCAAATGTGTTATCAAGCAACACCTCATGGGCTATGAGTCAACATGGTATATATGTTGTTTATACAAGATCAATAAAAGGACATCTACAACCTCAACAACATGGCAATATTAATCCAATAATAGGAAATACATTACAAATGCCAAGCTCACGGTCTCAATGAAATAAATAGTGTATGAAACAATATATGATGCCTAAGCTCAAATTCAAAACTTTAAGTGTATTAATATATGTATGATCTAATAGCAGCAACCTCATTGATCATTACCTTTGATTCCTCCATCATTATAGAAGAGATAACCACCTACAACTATATTTCATAATTCCTCCTTTGAAGTTATAGGTTAGTTTAAAATGGAGAAATTATACAAACTCACCAATTTAATCCCAAAATTTCATAACATTGCATTCGTGTTGTTGATATGGTGCACAATAGCAGTAAGCATGCAATGACAACAATAACATTGCATGATGCCTGAGCTCAAATTTAAAATAGTAAGTGTATTATTTTATTACTGATGTCCCTATTTGATCTAATAGCATCAATATAAAAAACATAGCATTGACCAATCAAATAGGGACATTAGGTGCTCAAATAGTGAGCTCATAAACAATGCATGATGCCCTAGCTTGCAGCCCATGAGCCATCAAGATATTTCCTCATGAAATTATCATAAACGAGAGTACCACATAGTGAATATCAACAACAAAACAAATAAAGAGAGATCAAACACTTCACACAATGTACGTTGTTTTATAAGATTTTATTACTTGACTAAATTTTTTTTTTTTTATGACAAGCTTTTCAAAAGTGTATCATAATTAAAGGCATGTGAATTCATATTGTACTTAATTTGAATGCCAATGTGTAATGTTTTTACTTACGATATTTCGAGACCCCTCTCCATTTTAAACTAACCTATGACTTCAACATATGAACACTGAAGTGTTCATATGTTGAACTCAAGGTGTTGAATCCATCAGTTCAATAAGAAAATGTCTGGAGACCATCTAATTAGAAAACCCTCATTTTTAGGGCTTGAAAAGGATTTTGGGGCTTTTGGTTCTAAACTGTTCAAGGGTCAAAATCAATTGCAGAAATCTCTAATTGGAGTCCAAACATAAAACTTTCTAGGGTTTGGAGGATTGGGTCAAAGTCTGGTGTATACTTCCTTTGTAAAATGACCTCATTGTAGGCCTAAAAACTAGGTACAATGCTGAGACAGTGTTTAGTCTGGTGTACACTTACTTTGAGCTATTAGGTGTCCTTAGGCAATTTTGGGGTAAAACCTTGCAAGTCTTGTATTTCCCTTATAAATTTCCAAAGACCTTGAAGTCCACCACATCCCTTTGCATCACTTTATGATCCTAATGTACATAACAAAGGGCAGTTTATGAGGGCACAAGTTGTGATGGTGATGAATTCACTAAGTTTGTATTATTCTCTTTCAACTTGTGCAATTCATTATGATGTTGGGGTATGGTGTGGTAAGCACAAGTATTGGTGTGTGTTAATGTGATTCAAAAGCTATTATGCAAGATTGTTTTATTATTGAGATAAGGATATCTTAATTCTACAAGAATAAATGTTTTGAGAAATATTTGAATTTAATTTTGACAATAACATGAGGAGTGATATATTTCAAGCTTCAGCGAGACTTCATACCACACAGCATTCGTAGATTACGTTTAGTGCATTATTTACACTTGTATTGGTGGGAAAACTCTTGAAAACATGCAAAAGAGATTGCATTCAACCATGTTGTTTACATGACACATGTAGTTTACCTCCAACCTAAATCAGTGTTGCGTACAAATCTACAGATGGTGCGTGGTATGAAGCCTTACTGAAGCTTGAAAATGATAAGCATTATGATGCTGAGGTATGGTGTGGTAAGCACAAGTATAGTTTCTCATAAGCTACTATTGGTATAGTTTTTTTTTTTTCAATAGTTGCAGAATCCAACTTCTCCTATACTTACACGTATGTATACATTTTGGGCTTGGCTTTAATGTCATGTAAATTTGAGTGAAATGGTAATAATATTTAAGAGCAACAAGTAAGACATTTTAAACAAGTATGCATATACATAATATAACAGGAGGAGTGATATATTTTAATGGCAACACTTAATGAGAAGGATGCCTATATAACAGGAGGAGTGATATATTTTAATGGCAATGGACATAGAAATTGTAGTGAAACTTTGCAATTTATTATTGTAAGTGGACATAGAAATTGCAGTGTAAGTAGTAGAATGATTGTAAGTGGACATAGAAATTGCAGTGAAACTCTATAATTTATTATGGCTCAGTGTTGTATATCCATAGTCAATGTCTATTTAAACTTTCGGATGATA
Source organism: Chamaecyparis obtusa (assembly GCA_027943335.1). Classification (NCBI taxonomy): domain Eukaryota; kingdom Viridiplantae; phylum Streptophyta; class Pinopsida; order Cupressales; family Cupressaceae; genus Chamaecyparis; species Chamaecyparis obtusa. Next base: position 1,738,655 of record BSBK01000646.1, read on the forward strand.
CTTATATGATGGCTTAAGTAAATTGTTCTTACCTTGAGACTAGTACACCGTGGGATTAGAGGATGGTTGTTATAATAGAAAATGTGTGTTTGTGGGATACTTTTACATTTTGTATTAAATGATGATACATATGTGTTTCTTCCTTTTACAACAGTTTATATTCTGATACTTATATCTTGAATTGTCAAATGACCAATGAGTGATAATTTCAAAAGCGTATCATAATTAAAGGCATGTGAATTCACATTGTACTTAATCTGAATGCCACCGTGTAATGTTTTTACTTACGATATTTCAAAACTTTTAAGACACTTTTACATCTTTTCATCAAATGACCCAAAAATATCAAGAATCATCATATATGGTCGCTAATAGCCAACTTTTAGAAGAATATGAATGAATGCAAATATACATAAGTGGGTGAACATAAATAATGAAGGTACCAGACATTGCCTGAAGTAATGAAGTGTTGACCCGTGGTTCAATCCAGTATGCTCCTGTATGATCCAAAACCTGCAAGGAAGGAAAAGATGGGGTTAGATCCAAAGGATCTAAGCAATGTCTGACACCCTATTATTGATCCTCATCTACAATTATGCATGTGCATAGTCAAGCCATTCCTTCATATGCCATACCTGATGCACAGTGAATTCATAGGAGTTTCGAATAGATTTGAAGAAAAACTAAGAGCATTCAATTTTAAATATTCTTATTGTGAATTCAAGGGAGAAGAAGACTAAGATTTTAACAGCTGACCTTGTGTGGGCAAGGTACAAAATTTATTCTTGTCACAATCTAAAACTGTTTGGAGTTGATTTCAGCTCTTCATCATAGAAAGAGATCTATAATTTACAGATCATTGTGACAAGTATTTTTAATTCAAATTTATGACTAAGTGTTACAACTAAGAAATGTAAATTAGGTTGACTTCCAAACACCATAGGCAACTTTAGCAGATCATGTTTGATGAAAATGATAATGAAATTTGGCATGTGCGGGTAAAGGAATCATGCGGTCATCATTTTGTTTGGTTTATGGTTTTCATGTATAGTGTTTCTAAAAAATTTCATCCTTAAACTAAACCTGTCCTTTCTAGTATCCAGATTATTGATGCTTCTATTGATATTAATTTGGATGCTAGTTCTCGTGCTCTTTGGTGCCTTTCCATGCTTTATTTGGTGTTGAGTTTTTAACTTGCTAACCTCCTTGTTCTGTCAGTGTCCTCTATGATTTCGGATGCTATATTTTCCTAATTTTGGTTGGTGCCTTACTTTCCCCTCTTTGGTTCCATGCTTGCTTACATTAAGATTTTATTTTGTCTCTGATTAGGGCACTATTTCTCCTTGACTATATTATTTTGGGGTATGATCTATTGTAGTTGTTTCTTTTTCTTTGAATCATTGTTTACAATTACTTTTGATGCAATATTTGTGTGAAGAACAAGAAAAAAATGGTGAACGAGTGTATTTGACAAAGATAAACATGACACATTTTGTTGGGCTGATTGGGTTGGCCTGGTACCATTTACATGGCCTGACCAGATATTAAATAATGAGCTCATGAACAATGCTAGTATTAAACAATGAGCTCATGAACAATGCTAGTATTAAATAATGAGCTCATGAACAATGTATGATGCCCTAGCTTGTAGCTCGCAAGCCATCAATACATTTCCTCATGAAATGATCATAAACGAGGAGTACCACATAGTGAATATCAATAGAAAAACAAATAATGAGAGATCAAACACTTCACACAATGCCTTGAAGGTAATAGAAATGATGCCCTAGCTCTCAAAGCTCATGGGTCATCAAGCATTCCAAATGAAAAGATGTAAACAATGCCATTATTAAACAGTGAGCTCATGAACAATGTATGATTCCCTAGCTTTCAGCCCACGAGCCATCAAGATATTTCCTCATGAAATTATCATAAATGGGGAGTACCACATAGTGAATATCAACAGCAAAAAAAATAAAGAGAGATCAAACACTTCACACAATGCCTTGAAGGTAATAGCAATGATGCCCTAGCTCTCAAACCTCGCGGGTCATCAAGCATTCCAAATCAAAAGATGTAAACAATGCTAGTATTCAATAGTGAGCTCATAAACAATGTATGATGCCCTAGCTTGCAGCTTGTGAGCCACCAAGACATTTCCTCATGAAATTATCATAAATAGGACGTACCACATAGTGAATATCAACAACAAAACAAATAAAGAGAGATCAAACACTTCACGCAATGCCTTGAAGGTAATAGAAACAATGCCCTAGCTCCCAAAGCTCACAAGTCATCAAGCATTCCAAATGCTAAGATGTAAACAATGCCACTATTAACATTCATATTGTGTCATTAAATCAACAGCTACCATCAAAATGAAATTGAGTTAATGAGAAGACAAAGCTCGAATGCCTACCTCAAGTGTCAGTGCCCTCTTCCCACATGGTGTCAGCCTCTTCGCGCACGCCAAACTCGAATGCCCTCTTCGCACCACGCAAAAGTGTAGTGCCGTCTTTGCGGCAGCTCTTTGAATTCACAAAAATTACAAATGACACTTTCTTTTTCTTTTCTTTTTTTATAACCAAATGGGTGTCACAATTACGATGTCATTGTCGCTATTACGACACTGTTGGGGGCACTTGCAAAAAAAAACACAAAAAACAAACACAAATTATAGTAGTGTCGCAAATTGGCGTCAAAATTTGACCCCAAATGTTGTTGTGGAGGAAAAAGGGGAGAACGATGGAGGCAAGAGGAAAAGAAGGGATTTCAGCAAAATTAGGAAGAAGTCTAAAAGCTTCAAAAGACTTCATAAGATGAATATTGTCATTTCTTTTGAGGAAGATAATGACTTTGAGCAGGTGAAAAGTACTGAGGATAAGCTTGGTGTGGAGGAGGATGTTAATTGGGAAGGGGATTTAGGTAACCTGGGTGAAGGCTAGAATTTTCTACAGAGAGAGGAGAAAACCTACAAGATGCTAACCAGGTCATCAAAGAAATTGTGGAAAGAATTGATAAAGATGTTCTTGGGACCAAGGTTACTGTAGAAAAGGAGAATGACAAGGAGAAAAGTGGAGATAGTCTTATGATAAAAGACAAAAATTGACTTGTGGATTTTACTTGCACCATGGAGAAATTGTTGGATGATGTCACCAGGGTCAAAGATCAAACACGTATTATGGGTTTTGAGGTTAATATCCTTAAGAATATGAACATTGGTGATAAACTTGTTTCTATGTGCCTAGAGGAAATGAGAGATGTGGGAAAAGTGGATGCCTATGCAACCATGGTGGATAAGGTCTGTAATTTGGAAAAAATCCTCAAGAAAAGAGGCTAAAATCATTAATGGGGACTTTGATGGAAGGCTTGACACCCTACATAAAAGAGTGGAGAAATTAGAGGAGGCTATGAGGAAAATTGGAGAGCAAAGTCATGCCATCCTAAGGCCTACACTGATCATGTCAGGATAATGGTTGATAAGATGGAGCAGACTAAGGGTGACAAGGGCATGAAGGACCTGAAGGAAGCCACCAGACCTGGAAAGCGCACTCGGGCTAGTACCAGGAAGACTGAGACCAAAGAAGACAAGGACCTAAAAGATCTTAAGGAATCTATTGATCACATGCAGATTATGGTGCTCCAGGCTGGGGACCTTATGAAATGTATTTAGTTGTCTCTTGGTGTTGTCCTACCTTTTTGTTTGGTTGTCTTGTTACGTTTCTTTTGTTGCGGACTTTTGTTTATCACTTGTTGCTCTGTTATTTTTTGTTTATGTTTTGGGGTGTTGAGGCATAGACTCTATTATACTTTTGATGGTTTATCTCTAAGTACTTTGTAAAGGTTTCGGGTCCTATCAAAACTTGTTTTTACTTAATCAAAACTAATGAATCTTTCATAATTAAATCGTTAATATGAATTTACTAGTACTTTTAATATATCAAAACTAACTAATGAATCTTCTCCAATATATCAAGATAACTAACAATTAATCAAATCATCAATACAAATTTACAATTACTTATATGTCAAAATAACCAATGAATCTTCTTTAATATGTTAAAAAAACTAATGAATCATCTATGATGTATCAAAATAACCACAATTAAAATATTTATTAATTTATCAATATAATATATAAAAAAAAAACTAATAATTAATGTGTGTTTGGGTGTTTGTGCTTATCACTTGGAAAATTTATTGGTTCTCCTATGTAGAAACTTATTGATCCTCCAAACGCATTGATTCCTAGTGTAAAATCATTTGATTAAAATTCTCCTCATTCGTTCTTCCCTAAAATCATTTTTGTCCTATAACTTCTAATAGGTCTATTTTGAGGATCATTCTAGTATTTTAGATTTATCTTTGTGGGATGACTTCTTGATTGGTATTGGATTTAATTCTTCCCAAGGGGAATTTTTTTCACTTTTTTCCAATTCTTGACAATCTTAAATATGAGATGTTTTTCTATGTGTTTTGTGTATGTGTCTACATAATAATTCCAGGGCCTTTTATTTTCATATGTGCAATATGGCATGTTTGGTGCCAACTTTGTAATAAAAAATGCTTATTTGATTTTTATCAATGATGTATTAGGAAAATTTTTAAGACATTGCAAGCTTCTTTACTAGATAATTTAAAATCTTTTAGTGTCTAGTAAGTTAGTGAGGAGTATAGTTAATAATATTATTTAATATTAATATATTTGAATGCTCACCTTTTTTGTGGTTCTTCTTGTTTCTTAATTTGGAAATTAGTCAAGACAACTCAACATTATTAATAGACTTTATAAACATGATCTACACTAAAATAACTAGAATATTAGTGTAATGTTTAAGGTTACATAATTATTTGTAAGAGGATTAAAATATATCCTTTCATGATTTTACCTCCAAATATCTTTGTCAAATGCATATACAATCGAGATAACCACTAGAATAACTTGTAATGGTTGAATAAATATAATTAATAAATTCACAAACAACTTACACAACTCTCTCTCTCTCTCTCTCTCTCTCTCTCTCTCTCTCTCTCTCTCTCTCTCTCTCTCTCTCTCTCTCTCTCTCTCTCTCTCTCTCTCTCTCTCTCTCTCAGACATATAATGCAACTAGATCCTTTAAACTTTAAAACATTTAGTAAGATTATAGAACGTGTGCATGTTTGATTGGCCCAATTAAAAAATAGATTAACGTGGTACCAAGAAAATTGTATCGCTTGTTATGAAATTACCATGAGATAACATGCCCTAAAGTTTTTCCTAAGATTCTCATCTAGATAAATTATAAATTAGTATGTTAAGCATAAAAACATAACAACATTTTAGAAGAATAATATTAACTCAATGAATTTTTGTTAGAACTCGTTCCATGTAAAAATAAATTAAAAAAATCAATTTACAATTGAACTTCACCTAATAGAGATCATTTTGCTTCAACTAACACCCACTATAATGATCAAATCTTATAATGCACTTACTTTTGTTTCTATTATTATCCTTGTATTGTTTATTGTTTGCTAATGAGAATTGCATTTTCTTTTAATACATTGGCTTTTTCTTTTGGTGTGACATCTTCAAGATAACAATTTTACCTAGGACCTATTAAACAACAATATGCTTAAATTTTCATTTATAATGCTTCTCATGATTCCCTACGAGCCATATCATAGCACTTTCCACTTCTCATGCTTAGCCTTAATTCATGGCTTTTCTACAACAATTGAAATATCATTATTTGATATAACGTCATGCTATATAAAGTTTCAAAATTACAACCTTGTAATTTGCAATGACGAGTAATTATATTATTTGTGTCTTTTAAAAAAAAAGGGCCAGATTGGCGTTACATTGAATTCGAATCCCAAGGCTATCAATACATCATTTAGTGTAAAGGATGGACATTGAAAAAAATAATAACGACTAAATCGGCTTTTCTTGGAGTACGGGGGAATTTTTATTTTTATTTTATTGAAATGAAGTTGAATAGTGATAACTCCCTTTATCATAAGTCTACCCTCAATTATTAGGAAATGAGAATGAGAAGTTAATTGGTTGAATAATTTATGTAGGGGCAATCGGATTGAGTATTTTTGTATTAAATAAAAATAAAAAGGGTTATTTTGTTCTTGGCGTGTCAAGATTTGTTTTGTATTACTTTTGGAGTTTTTTTCTCAGTTAAAAAAAATATTGTTTTATTTATGTAAGTTTAGGATTTGGGATAATTTGTAGTATTATAAAGGTCATTGGACTAAGTATTGGTTTAGTAAGAGAGTGATAAAAAAGATAATTTGTTTTTGGTAGATATAGCTTTTGTATTTTTTTTTTTGGAGCAAGGGTTTAAGAGACTTATGTATTATGGCATAAGCTTTTAGATATCATATATTTAAAGTATGGTATAAAGTAGAGGTTAGGATTTTTTTAAGATTTTTTTATTGAAAAATTGTATTATTAATAAAAAAATAATTTATAGTAAATATGTTGTTTAAGACATGAGTCTTGAAAGATTAGTAAGAGATTAACTATAGAAAGGTATGACAATGAGAAACATTTCAAAATAGAACTTCTATGTGAAATAATACAAGATCAATTTACAAGTTACAATAAAATAGACCTTATTTTTTTCTAAGAGTATCAAACACAAACTTCTCCACTATGGACTACATAGTTTTGAGAAGGGATCTATTGTGATATTTAGCAACAACTACTAGCTCATATTGAACTTGATAGATTTTTGTTTTGAGCTCGACATTGTAGTTGATTTTCTCTTTTAAGACTTTAGCTAGAGAAGATTGTTGTAAAGTGATACAAGAAAATAAACCATGCATAATTACTTTGTATGAGGGTAAACATTAGCAAAAATAGCTTTGCATCTTAGCAAGAAGTCAATTATGTTAGTCCTTTAGTCCTTATTGGTGAGATGTAGTCATACAAAAAATAATATACTATTCTGAGCTAATATATTATGTCCTTCAATTTGATAAGTTTGGCACATTCATTCTTATTGCCTTGTCAATTCCCAAGAAAGGTATCCATAAATAGACCTTTATCTTCCACTTCTTCTTTCCATCTTTTACATCACCATCCATGTCATTGAAATCTTAGCAAGGTCTAGAAATAATACAAGATCGCCCTAGATTACTAGAGAACTTGCACAAGATGATTGCCTCCATGTAGCAACTATGGGTTGTTGGGTCATTTATTCTTTTATATATTATTACATATATAAAAAATTTGTTGCTAAAAGATAAATTCTTGATGCCTAATTAAACCAAAGAATATTGATTGCATTAGTCACTCTTGTTGCTATGATTTGAGACTTGTTGAAATATAATATATCATTACATTAATGAGATATATCTCATTACATTAATAAACATATTAAAGGACTATTTATGTTCATATTTCTAAGGTATCAATAAATAGTCAATTATATTTATAAACATATTAAGGATGTGAGATATCCTCTATCTTATTATCTTTATATTTATAATTGCAACCATGTGGTTGGATGATGGAAATATCATAAAGGTTACTATGTCCTAGTCATTGATATATCTCATTACATTGTATTGGCCAGCTCCATTATCAATTGATTGAATTCAAAGACATATCTCATTACATTACTTCTTTATTCCTTATTGATCAAAGATGTATTCATACACAAAATAATCTAATATTCTGAGCTAATCAATTATATCTCATTGCTACAATTTTCATTGATATATCTCATTAGTATAATTGCCTTTGATATATCTTATTGCTATGATTATCATTGATATATCTCATTACTTTTTAGAAAGGAGATGTGATACCCTACACCATCCATATAAATAGCCTAAATAAACTATATATCTCTTGTAAAATTAAACTATTCTAAATATTTTTGTGATAATCTAAAATAGGAATCAAAATCAAAACGTAAATATAAAAATCTATTATTACCAATACCAAAATAAGTTTGTCTTGTGTAAAAAAATTATAAGGTAATTGTGGACCTCATACATAGATTTATATAAATTTCCAAGTATGGATATGACATGATTATCTCGTTGATGGAAAATTATACTATAATTTAGGATTTAGGATAATTAATTATATAATTATATAATTAAATTTATTTATTTAAGATGTTAGTTTGATTAAATAAATATATCTAATCAACTAGATACATATAATTTTTTTAATTAATTAGTGATGAAATGAAAAGATTGTTGTTACAAGTCTATTATGGTGTTGAAAGTGATGATAGTAGGTGAATTAGTAGTACATGGAAATTTTATGTTTTTGTATATTGCATCAACACATTTTCACATTTTTCTAGTAGCTTTCCACTCTCTAGCAACATGTAGTGAAAAATCTAGCAACCTATTGGACACCTATAAAAACCTTCTTTATCTGATCAACTGATCTATTTTTATAGTGAAACTTACTATTAGGCATAAATAGATTTGCATTCTAATGTACTATATACTAGTTGTCAACAAGTTTGATTATATTTATATTTATAATTACAACCATGTGGTTGGATGATGGAAATATCATAAAGGTCACTATGTCCTAGCCATTGATATATCTCATTACATTGTCTTGGACAAATCCATGATATAATTGATTAATAAGAAGTGAGAGTAAAACTAATAGAACAAAATCAAAGGAGAAAAATACCAAAAAGGACAAACAGAAAATGATAGCAACAACAAAAGATCAAAGGAAAACAACAACATGTACACAAGAATCTTTAGGTTTTTTATTGTCTACTGTGATGCACCTTTTCTTTAAAGGTTTGCCTCCATATAATTGCATATCTACACATCATCACTATCGAAGGGGAACTTCATTTAAGAAACAACCTTTCCCTTAACATCCTTCCTTTTTCCCTAAGTTCTATTAGGAAGGCTAGACTAAGAAGTATTGATTTGTTCTAAGAAGTATTGATTTGTTCCTTTTGTTGGTTAGCTAGTGTCTTAACCAACATAGATTGGAACACATACAAAGTGGTGACTCAATTCTTCATAGTTTCTCTACTAAATGTAAAGATTTCCTTCAAACTATCCTTGATTCTTTCTTATTTTTTCTTGATAAAATATAATCCCTTCTCCAAAGACATTTGCATTTATTAAGATTATTAGCTAGGTTTCTCAAAAAGCCCCAAATATCTTCGTCATCCAAATTAATCTACTAATTAGGGACTTTAGTAAGGGTGAAAAACTCCAAATGTTGAATTTTACTTTTGGCAACACATGTCATTGATCCAATTTCCATTTATTAATATATAGTTATATATAGCCTTAGATAGGGTGTTTTTATTCTCCTATAGTATTAAGCAAGAGCTAAAGTTGGGTTTCATGTTTGTGGATCTCAATAAGAATGTATCATATGAACCATGGGTAATAAGGTCCCCATAGATAAAGGATATTCACCATTGAACATGATAAAAGGACTAGGGAGAAGTAAAATCAAAATGAATCTCAGGGAGAGGATGGTTTACAAGGAGATCTAGGGAAGCTAGAGAGAAATTTTCCCTTATCTTTGGGCCTAGGCCTAGTGTAGGGTAAACAAGGTCATGCTTAGGATAATTAGGATGGAAAAAAAACATCAATAGAGATTGGGTTAGGGGATCCAAACAAGGGATTACTAAAGAATACCTTATGTTCTTGAAACAAGTCAAGGGGAAGGGGAAGGGTCCATGGTAGATGTGGGTACTAAATCAACTCACTGAGAGCGTGTAGTAATGGAAGGTAACTGGAAGGGTTTTCCACATTTAGGTTTTTTAGTAGTGGAAACCTCCACAAAATAGACATGAGAAGGGTTATAAACCCACATGGATAGGAGACACAAGATTTTTAAGATGGAAGAAATATGAATAATAGGCAATCCCTTGTTGCAAGGGTTCCAAGAGAACATTATGAATATATTATTCCAAAAAAAAGAGTAAATATAAAAATAAAAATTCATCTCCACATCATGAAACAAATAAATAAGCATTTGAAAGATGTAAGAATTGAACCTTTTTTATATTAAAGGTAATTTGATAGAAAATGGCCTACAAAAAATGAGTCCCAAATCAGCTCATTAGACTGCTTAGTATAAAGGAAGACCATGCAAGGTCCCAATTCAACCAAAAAAATACTAATATATATAGACTAAAATATCTAAAAATGAGTGTATTGTTGATATACAACACATTAACTATCCTAATTTAGCCACAACTCAAAATTATACAATTATAACCTCCATATACGTATCATCATGAATTACCAATTATAAGTTGCTATCTAAAAATTTGTGCTATCACTATATTGATATAAATCATCTGTCCAATAGGAGGATCTGTGACATAAATCTCATCACTATACCTAATGAAATCAATACTAAAGTCATCATCCTTTCTAATATAAAAGTGTTATCTACCTTGCACTCCAAAGATCATTTAGCTTCTCAAGAGGTACACTATAATTGTATCTCATGTAGAATTCCAAGTACCCTTTCACATAAAGTAGTATTTTTAGATTTGTTAAAGGGCCACATCTACCCATACCTTATCTCTTTTTTTGTTTACTCTTACAATGCCCTTGCTCAACAAATTCATGAAATTCTAATGGAGAATACTTGGTTGCTTCCGCTTTCTCTATGTCTTCTTCTAGGGAAGACAAACCTCCTTGCTCGACAGTTTGGTATAAGTTCCTAACCCCCAAAATTAATTTCTTCTTTTGGATCCTTATTCAAAACAAACCCCTAACTCTTGATAATTTGTCTAAAAGGGGCTTCTTTATGGTTAATAGATGTTTTCTCTGCATGGAAGATGTTGACTCTTGTGATCATCTTATGCTTCATTGCACCTATACCCATAGGGTATGGGATCTTATTTTCAAAAAATGGAATCTATGTTGGCTTTTTCCTTTCTCTTGGCATGAATTTGTTAGTCAATGGAGCTATCCTTTTTCTAATGATCTGGCTAGAGAGTTCTAGAAACTCATCCCTCCTCATGTTTGCTGGTGTATTTGGAAGGAAAGAAATAACAAAATTTTCAGGGAGAAATTTGCTAAACCTGAGGTCATTGGGAACAACATTTGTAGAGGACTGGAGGAAAACTTTATCAATGCTATTCTCAATAATAAGAAGATGTTTAAGGATAGTGTGTCTGAAGATGATATCAGTAATTGGAACTTCCCCCTTACTAATTCCTAGCTTAATCTCCCAAGAACCAACTTGGTTTGGATTTCCCCACCCAATGGCTGGATCAAACCTAAATTTGATGGTTCTTCAAAAGGTAATCTAGGAGTCTCTAGGGGTGGTGGTATTATTAGAGACAGGAATGGAAACTATGTGGGAGCCATTGCAGCCCCCTTGGGGTTGCAATCAAATCATGGAGCTGAGGTGATGGCTTCTCTAATTGTTATTATGCTAGTGGAAGAATTAGGGTGTTAAAAAGTTTGGCTGGAGGGAGATTCTCTAAATATTGTCAACAACATCAAAGGAATCACTCCCCCCTCCTGGACAATAGAGCACATCATTGAGAAAATCAAAAATATTTCCCAAAATTTTGAGTCTTTCCATGCCTCCCATAATTATCGTGAGACAAACCAAGTAGTTGATGGTCTTGCTAATCTTGGGGCTAGAAGTGATAGAACTATCAAATGGTATGGCTCTTCTAAAATTAGTGACAAGATCAATTCGTGCATTAATTATGACAGACCTAGGCAAAAAGAAGGAATAATAAGCAATGTTAGCAATGATTATACAACATGACGCAAGCTTGTCTTTAAGCAAGTTGGAGGTGATGTGGAATTTAGTGAAGGACTATCTAAAGTTAATGAACACATTTCAAAATTTATTCCTGATTATGATTTCTCTGAAGGCGATGTGCTAGGTTATTATTACTAGTCACATCCCCTTGATATCGCACACTTTATGGGTTATAAACCAAGAGCTTCATCTCCATTTTCTAAAGCGCTGCTTGAGTGACTATATTTCACTTATTCTTCATACTAAGAGGAGCTCTATCTTTGAGACTAAGGAATTAGGTGAAATTAGTATTATGGGTGGAGACCTCAAGAGGGAGGAACCAGTAGACTGTAAATGGAAACAAGACAAAGAAGTTTGGAAGAAACTCAAAAAAGGAAAAGTGCATCAGTTCCTCAAGCGGCTACATGGGAATGATAAGGAGGTTTCAAGAGCATTTGTAGCTGGCTAGGATAAAGGAACTATTAACCTAGCTGGGAAATCTTTCAATCTCACTTTGGAGACTCTTGTGGATATCGCAGGTCTTCCTCTTGAGGGCATGTAGTATTCTAAAGAGAAGAAAGTGGGCAGCAAAGAGTATAAGGATTTCCCCAAAACTGATAAAGAGTGTGCTCTCTTGATTAAAGGTAAGAATGATTATGTCAATATGGAGAACATTAAGAGTATCTAGGGCTCTGTCATAAGGGTAATAATGGATTATTTTACCCTTGAAGGTTGGTTCTCTAGAGTCTACAATTATCACTTTGTTTTGGTGAACTATTTTAGACATGATACTAGGGTTTTGTTTCCATTCTTTTTGTTAAGTTCTATGAATCAAAGCATTAATGAACATAGGATGAGGGACTCTCCTATCCTCCATGTTTGGTTAATTCTTCTTCTAGCAGAGTATGCTAGGGACCATGTCCCTGAGCCCATCCCTATTCAAGTTAGCTGCAAAAAGAGGAAGAACTATGTTGGACCTCCCCCGAGGAAGAAAATAACCTCAAACAAAAAAGCCCCTTCCTCCCCTACGGCTACCATTGAGGCAACCGGGTCAAAGGAATGTCAGGAGGTCATGATGGATACAATGGTTAAAGATAATACTAGGATTAAAGAGGATAGTACTACTTTCTTTGAGACTACTGGGTTGAAGGATTGTCAAGAGGTTGCGGTGGATAAAATGGATAAAGATGAAATAGTGAAACAGGATGATGATAATAGGGTAAGCTCTAGGAAGGACATTATGAATATCTCTGACTCTATCATGAATAATGATGATGTGAACATTCCCTGCTCTCAAGCCATCGAAGAGGTGGTTATGGTAAGTCATGAAGACGTTACTAAAAATATCATTGATATAGTTGAGGTGTATTTCAGGACTGATCAGGAGAATCTTAATGTGACTAAGGGGGTCATTAATAGTACTAATGCTAAGGAGGACATCTCTCAAAATAGGGAGAAGGACAATCCTGATACCATGGATGTTGGTGAAGAAAGAAAAAATGATGATGAGGGAGTGGAGAATCAAGAGTTAAATTGTAATACAGGGGATATCAATATTGAAGCTAAGGAGGACAGCAAGGAGGCCACCAATTTTGCTGAGGAAGATTCCAACAAAGAGGACATTAGGATAATGGATGAGGAAGTCCTCTCTAATTCTAAAATCCTTGACTTTGGGAAGGATAAAGCTAATAGAAATGATGACTGTGAGATTAGTTCTTCTCCCCCTTGTGAGTCCAAATAATTTCAATGTGGAGACTGAAGGGAATATCCATAATAAATGTTCCCTAGATGAGGATTTGAGGGAAAGAGACTCCCATGTGAAGAGAGCCATTAGTATGGGTGTGCTTCAATTGGTAAAGAACAAGGCAATGTATGGCTACAATTTAGATAAATGGGTTCAAAATGACCTTTTGGAGCTGAAAAATAGGTGCATAAGATTGGAAGCTAAGAATGAGCTGCTGGAGGATATCATTGATAAGCTAAGGAATGATGTTGTTATGAACAAAAGAGGTGAGGATATTTTTTATAAGGTTTCTGGTGACTCTATAATGCTGGAGGAAAAAATTAACAAAGCCATGGAGAAAGTGATAAATTCGATGAATGACAAGATCAAAAACAACAAAGCTATGCTTAAGAAACTACTAACTCTATTTAATACTGATATGAAAGCTACTATGGAAAATCTGAAAACTCTTTGCACTGTGATGGAAGGAAACAATACTGACACTATTAAAGGAAAAAATCAAGGGACTAATTCCAGCCAGCATATGGGACCGGGAACTAGAACTAGATCTAACACCAGAAAGAAGATCCTGGCTCAGGATCAGGAAATAACTAATCTAAAGGATTCCATTAAGACTATGCAGAGTCAGCTGGTGGAATCAGAGGGCTTCCTGAAGACTCTGACCTAATCTTGTTGTTGGTGGCTTTTTTTGCCTTGTGTTGCTGGGGGGTTTTCGTATAGTCTTTTGCTCTTTTTTGAGTTAGTGCTTATTGTAAATATGGGAAGTGTCCCTTTTGGTGTCTATCCTTTCTTGGGATAGTCTGTTGTCTTTTTTTTTCCATGCCTATCTTTTCTATGCTTTTTTAAAGGGTTTTAGGGCCCCTTCAAAACTTGCAGTTACCTTAATCAAAAATAAATTCATGAAATTGAACCTAGATACATCCATGGTTAACATAACCTACACTAAAGCATTGTGAAAAAATATTCTTTTATAGGACTCAATGAGTGACTCTTTGTACCCTAAAATCTTTTTTCATTTCTTGTTATCCATATTAGCCACAAAATTTTAGTACAAAAATATTAACAAAAATAAATTACATCATTTATTCAACTTACTCACAATCCCAAATAATACATCTTTCTAATTAATTGCATCTCCCCAACCCTTTAAATCATTCCAAAATAAATTTTAAGCTTCTCTAGCATAAAATAATTCAAATAATATGCCTTATTATTTTAGGCTACCAACAAATACTACACACTTCAATATTAGTATGGTTAACTTTGTAAGACATATTTTGAAGAATGAAAATTCATTTGAAACATGTTTTTTTAGGTTCAAGGGTGTTAGACCAATGTTGCTTAAAACTTTTCTACCACTATTTACTACTTAGAGACAAATTTTGTGTCATATTATTGCAGACAAAGATAGAAGTATTGTTACATAATGCTTTATACACAATGTATTTAATGTTTTATACTCAAACCTTTTATACCTCCTCTCCAATTTAGCGTTTCATATAAGTACCTCCACTACCCTCTTCTAAACCATAGGGAGCTCTTCTTCGTTGAAATAATTTTGAAGTTGATTATCTTTTTCTCCTCATCTAAGAAACCTTTCATGACTTCTTGATAACTAACCTTAACATCATTGAATATATGGACACCATCCTAATTTGTCTTTATGGAAAAATATATTACCTCCTCAAAGACATCAAATTATATGCCCTCATATAGACTATTATTACCTTCTGATAGAGAGAAAAACTAGAAAATATGATGGTGTCAAAGCCATTCATGGACTTTAGAAGAAGAGATATTTCTCATTCTCATAATAACCCAAACCTCTTTATCAAAGTTGAAATTCTCATAGTTTAATAGCTCAATTTGAATAATCTCTTATTCCATGATTAAAAATTTGAACATAGAGAAGACTAGAAAACTTGAAATGGATAAAGTATAAACACCAAAGTAGGGATACAAAGATGAGATGAGGAATTATAAATATTACTTCCCCTTTCAATATAAATATTACTAATTCTTTTTAAATTTATTTAACTCATGATGGGAAGACCATTGATGATGTCCTCTAGTGGATACTTAATTAATAATTTTTACCTTATTTTTTACTTGAAGTTTGATGTGATTTGAGAGTTATATGTAATCATTCCAATTTTGAAGGCCATTAGTTTGATTTCTTAGGTTGGCCAAAGAATCAGTCAACCAGTTATATAAATGTTTATTTTTTATTTCATGGAGTTTAATTGAATTAGGTTTTATCTCTTCAATTAAATATTCATATGACTAGAAAGACATGCACTTAGGTCATGTCAAATCAATAAAATTCTTGGATTTACCTTCAAAGTTTAATTTTTTATGCATTTTCTGATAGTCAAGATGACACCTAAGTGGTTAGTAGCCACTTCAACAATGTTACAAGAATGAATCCCTAAGCTCTCAAAAAAGGCACCAATCACCCAACCCCTATCATCCCAAACTAAACCACCCCACCTACTTAGCTTGGGTCAATTCTAGATTTGACTGTGTAGATTATATGGGTTTTATAGTCATTGCAAGATTCATGTATTTCTTTGATCAGGAAGGTGAAATCTTTTGTTGGAATTTTAATTTATTCTATTTGTAAAGGAATTCTTATGCAAATATTGAATCAATTAATTTTAGTGCTACAAGCCTCCCATGTGTTGAGTCGAGGGAGATATTGATCCTTGCTCAAGAGACGTGTATTCCTATGAAGAAATTTTAGTATTGGCTACATATGTATTTTTAATGAGATAAGAAATATGCATTCTTTGTGAATAAATTTTACAACTAATTAGCATTTGAACACTTATTAGGATAACCTTTTCACATTATCTTAAGTTTACTTAAAGAGGATATTTAGATATTTCTCTTACCTCATGCAATTGAGACATGTATTAAATGAGACACCTCTTGTATACACCTATAAAAAATTTCTATAGACTTTTCAAGTATACTCATATGTGCCCCACATAAAGAGGGGTGATTAGTGATCATCCCTACCTTCTTACTTAATTTTATTTTCTATATAAGAAATCCTACATTCTACATTTTACTTACACTTCTATTCAATCATTCTTGTATAAAATTATTATTTTCAGCTTCATAGATTGATTGTGCATTTTCTTGACTGATTAATTATATTATTTAAATTAGATATCTTCACAACACTAACAGTATATCAGAGCCAAACTAATTTTGATTACTATTTATGTATTTCTATGAGTTAATTTTTTGAAAAATATATATGTATGTAATTTTTTTTTAAAACTTTGTCATATAGGTTGAGCATGTTCTGTGATGTGCATTGTGGTGTAATATTTATCTATGTATGGACAAAATTTATATTAAAAAAAGTAGCTACATGGAGTTCCTTCTAGATGCATGTGGATTATATCCCAACAAAAAATTTCTTGAGAGTGGTGATGTGTGGCATGAAGCATTGTAGCAGCCTCTTCATTCCTCTTGACCTACAATAGAAAGACAATAAAATCTATTTTTGTTTGGTTTGCATGATGCTGGACACAATTTTTCTTTTGCACATTTTTTTCACTTCTAGCCACCCTTCATCATGGCTTCTACAAATCCACAATAACTTCACTCCATTTATATCACAACCAGCGTGCAAGGAAATATACAATAAATTATCTAGAGAAGGCTAGGACTTACTGATATCATTGTGAAAATAGGTATTTGCGTCTTTTGAAGACTCCTTCACATGGGCATTTGAGAATTTTTTTTTGCATTTGTTTTTGGCTTTTTTGGAGCTACACATGGACCAACCTCCCTTTTCAATTTTAGCACTTTTTCCTAGGTATTTAATACCCAGGACATTATGTTCCTAGGAACACAATGCCCATGGTTGGTCTAGATTAATTTTGAATCAAAAAATGTTGTGAGAGGTACATAAGCTGTGCATCTCTCCTCATTTTATCATCCATTATTGATCCACAAGAAATAATTCCATGATCAATATTTCAAGAGCTCTTCTACATCCAAGCATTCTCAAAGTCTTCAATCATCCAAGTCTTCAATCTGTCAAAGAATCATTATTCTCCTCCATCAAGCATTGTGGAAAGCTACAAAATTCATGTTGCAAATCTTGTCTTCCATGATTTCCTTTGAGGTTTTTGTGTGGATTCAAATTCTATTGCATTAACACTTGTTATTTCATCAAAAGAAGCATTGCACCATCAAATTATAAGGTAACTTATGATTCATATCTAGTTTCTATTTCAATCAACAATCTTTCCTTCATGTAATTTTATTTATATTTGAAGGTTGATTCCTAGGAAAGGGGTTGACCAAGGCTAACCCCTTTCAAACCAATAATTTTTCATTTTTTTGTGTGTAGGTACATGTGGTGGATGAATCAAGACTTAATATGAGAAGTACGGGACCTGACAGGAAAACTACAACTGGATTTAGAAGAAAGTACAAGGAACACAACAAATTCTTGCAAACTATTCCTAGGAGCAGAATGTTATAGGCATTCTATACCCTTTTAAAATCATCTTCAAATTTCAACAATAGGTCAGTACAACTTTCTAGTTTTCATTTAAATTCATTATAGTTGTCTATCTATTTGTTTTCAATCTATATTTTATGTAACTTGTCTTATTTTCTTATTTGGCCTCCTATCTTGAATTATCCTATAAACTCCCCTCAAATCCAACTTCCCCAAATTCATTATTGTGAATGATCATTGCATTCATTTAGTAGTTTAGTCCTACTTTCATATCGGGTAATTTTCCTTCTGAATGTGTATTTGGGAAAGGAGGAGCAATTTACCTTGCTTCCATTTTTTTATTGTACATTATCAAATAGTATAGTTTTTGTTTTTTAGCAAATATGAAGTAGAAGATATTATAGACACCTCCATTTTTCTAACATTTTGTAGGGTATATGGACCAAATGATTCTCCTCCTTGCATGCATAGAATAATGGATTCTCATGGATGATTTATTTCTTTAAAAAGTTAACCAATACTAAGGGAAGAAAATATCCAAAATAACAGTCCCTAAAGAAGTAGTATCAAAAAAAGTGGTACACGAAGAAATAATACTTGAACCAATTCAAACACCTTATATTTATCCATACTCTTCCTTTAGCTTGCATTATTTGAGATGAGGAGGTCATGATAATAATTATACACCTACTTTCTACTTCCCTACATTCCAACAAGAGAGGGGTACATATGACTCTAAAGAATATACCACCTTTTTCCCATCCTAACTTCCATGGGTTAATGAATGAGGATTAAAACACCCTCCTCTTTGATTTTGATGTTGTATGTCAAAGATATGATTGCACCACAAAGGCTCATTGCCTGAATCTTTTCCCTCTCACCCTTAAGGATTCAAACTTAAGATGGTTTGTGGAATTGGGAAAAAATGCAAGGACAAATTGAGCTACAATAAATGATAAATTTCTCAATAAATATAAAGGCTACTACAAGGGAGGATAATTATGTGGAGATGACATTTTTATAAATACACAAAAAGGATATGATCCATTGGAATACTATTTGGAGTGATTATTGTTCAACCTTAAGAATTCCAAACATAATAGGCTAGGAGATGAGTCTATTAAACTTATCACCCTAAAGAGAATTCATGACAATTGCATGGATACATTAGACCTAATGGGAGAAGGAGACATTTCACAATTTCCTTGGGATGCAATATGTACCCTTTTCATAAATTATTGAGATCCACTATGAAAAAGACCTAAAGCATAAGGTTTATTACCTCTAAAGTAGCTAGGAGATTTTTTAGGAAGGAGATAAGTAATTTTCTTATTGTCATGAAGTAGATGTCATAAACCATATGGATACTCAACTAGACACACTTCAAGCTAGAAAGAGACAAGAATAATAAGAATTTTATTTGACTAAACAATAACAAATATTGAAAGTGTAAGAGGACTTCCAACCTAGAGGAATGTCTTGATTTTAAAGAATTGAAGGATGATGTAAGCCAAGTCTTTTACCTAGAAAATAGGAAACCATGAAATCAACAACAATATATTTACCTAGACCCTTTGTCTTCAAACATGCCTTATTCAATTTATGCTTCATTCCAAAACCAAGCCCCTTAGATATGTATAAACTATGGTGCTTCACCATGGAATGCCCAACCAAGGTCATGGTCTCCACTTCAATCATCAAGACAATCTCCCAATTGATAGGCACCTCAAGGTTCTTGGAAACAACAATAAAAAAATTGGTAGCAACCATCCCAATGGATGGGTATTCATCCTTGTGGAAATTAGAGGATAGGATATCAATAAAAGCCACAGCTATAAGAACTCCCAATTAGTCTATCATCATGCCTAATCCTACAAATCCTACATTTTCACATATAAAATTTACTCAACTTGCACCTAGCCCTAATAATTGACCTACTTAGTAGGCATATTGTAGTGCCAAACAATAGTTTCTTGGTTACATCCTAGATATAAATAATGTGCACTTGAGGTCCTAAAAGGCATTGCCTACCACAATACTCCTCTTATAATAGTGATTAAAGAGGAAAAAAAATTAATAGTTGTTCATCCTCCATCTAGTGGGAAAATATTTTTAAAAATATAAGATTGTATTGAACAAACAACATTACCTATGGAGTATAAATCTCCCTCATTTCTTACTAGGCTAGATGAGAAGAAAGCTAACACTATACCTTATTTTGAATTTTTGGAGCAATTTAATAATGTCGGCATTTGAATTCCACTATTCCAATCAATTAAGGATTATTTCTATTTACAAAAAAACCACTAAAGAACTACATATTAACAAACCAAGGCATAAGAGGAAGGATCCTAAAATATTTCATGTTCTAAGAAAGTAGATATTATTTTTAATTCCCAAAAGTAATGATCTCAACTATCCTATAGTCAATGTCACTATCAATGATATCTTAATCCTTAATACCTTTATTGACCAATGAGCTACCATTTATGTGATGATACGATAAAACATGCAATATTTTTAGGTGATAGACCTAAGGCCAACACACATAGTTCTACAACTAGAAAATAGCTCCACCATCAAACAAGAAGATATTGTTAATATATTGTCATATTAGTTGAATCATGAGAATTCCAAAAAAAACATATGGTACTTTATCCTAAAGCTAATTTGGAAGGTTATCCATTCATTCATGGAAGACCATGGCTAACAATTGTAGATTATTTTATAGGGTGCAGATGAGGGAAAATTATAGGCGCAAATGGGAATGTTACAAAGAATTTAATTTTATACCCCCTAGCTCAACCGCATCAAGATGTTGATTAAGCAATTTGATTTAATCTAGGTGTTGTAAAGGAAGATTTATTACAAACTCTAATGATGATAGATAAAATTCCCATGCTAAAATTTCAAGATGAGGATAAGTTTCTTTCCAACATAATTCAAAATGATTATCATGAAGACCCATATGATCTTTCATGTTTGGTTTTTTTGTTGGTCCATTACATTCCCTACTTTTTGCAAAAATAATTGAGTGGCATCTCTATACTTCTACATTTCTACATACACTTCTTCATCATACATCAGAAGAAAGGATCACATGTTTGATTGTTGCATCTATAAACCTCCTAACTGCACAAAAAAAAGGTAGTACCAAAAAAAAAAAACATCAACAATGAACTTAACAAAGAACAATAGCAATAGTTGAAAACTCTACTATAGGGAGTGTTGGCTATTTTTGCCACTATTCAGCCCATTACAGATAACTGATCTGAGAAATATTCTATGGGATGAACTCTATTGCAATGGTTTAACACATCATGTTTTCTTCAAGGTTGGATAACCTTCATGTTATCCTCAGTTCATGATTTTACAATGATCCTTTTTGCCTCTTACAAGATAGTGAACCAGTCAGGATCTGCCATGTGGCTCCATTCTGTTTCGCGATGTGGGCCAGCACTTTCCCAAGTTTTAAAGCTCATGCATCTTCATTCTTCATCAATATTTGTGGTTTCCCCCACCATGCCACCATCATCTTTAAGGAGAAATATGATGGATTGTGGGATGATGAGGGTCAATGAGACAATGCCACATGGTGGGGTTAACATTTCATGTTATCCCATTTTGGTCTTCAAGGAGAAATGAAAGCTTTCCAGATGGAAAAATCTTGTGTTTTCTCTTGTTCTTTGTTGTGGAATTATGACAGCTGTCTAATTTAATAGCTTTTCTCCATCAACAATGGTGTTTTAATCTTACATCAAGGATTTTTGTGTTGCATTTGGGCCATCCATTCAAATGTTCATTATTCATCAACTAATCACATTTTTAGTGGTGGCCTAGGTCTTTTCCATGCATGGTGGTGTTATGTATAGGTGTGTGGGGTGGGTTAACATGTTGTGTTATCCCATCTTGACAATTTTTTGTCAGTGGCCTGATTTGACTATTTATATCCACGACACATTATCAGGTCTAATTATTCAATCCCAAGCCACATTCTTTGACTTTGAATAGGACACCAATGCACTCCATGCCTACTTATTACTTATAGGGATATTTTATCCTATTCAACTACCAGATGCATTCAATTTTTGCCCTTATTCTGTCATTTCATGAATCAAGTTCTAGTAGAGATTAGATTTGTATGTGATATTATTCTTTTTACATCTGTAACTCTAACTCCACCTGGGTTGGGGTGTGAACTTCAAGTTTAAATTTGATTTATGCCTGGACTCTATAAAAGCAATTTATGTACATAAGCTCTTGGTTCTTCGCTATTTTCACTTGCAGTAGCATTATGCTTTGCAATTGTATTTTCCTTTTGTCTTAAATTAATAGAAATCCATGTTTTCCTTTTCTTACCATTTAACTATCTTGTGCATATTGTTCCTAGTGTTAAATATTTCTATTATGTCTTTTAGTTTTATATGTCATGTTTAATCTACTCATGATTGATGTTGTATTATGAACATGTCTTCTTGCATCATTTCATTAGTTTTAACTCATATAGGAGTCCTTAGAGGGAATGTTAGAGTCAATATCTATGTCTTTGGGTGATTTATTAATGTTTTGTGCAACTTTAGGCATTGAAAGTAACCATACACTAGTACATTTGAGACCTTTTTCCAATGACTGAGCCTCTGAATTTGGATAGTAAACTATCACTTAAGTGAAACCACCTGGCATCATAGTTTTGTAGTCAGAAAAATTGACAGTTTTGTTAGGCATCGTAATTACGACAACCTTGGTCGTCGCTAAAAGAGGGTGCCAACTTAGCGAGAATTTCATTGGACATATTCATGGCCATCGCAATTGAGATGCCTACCCATCGCAAAAAATAACAAATGACAGTGACCCGTCAGAAGATGCCAACAAGTTGCCATCGTTCGTAACATGTTCACCGACAGAAATGCTTTTAATGCGATAGATTTCTGTCAGAAGTTTAAAATGCATATCCATGGTTTGTGGTTTGTAACGGTGACTATGTTGTATGTGCGATGGACATGTGTTGGATAGTTATGACAGGTATCTGTCATTTATGGTTGTTTTCCAATAGCGATGCGTTTAATGCGATGAATGGATGTCAGATGTTTGTGATGGGAAACCGTCACTGTTTTAAATCTGTCGTAGTTACGATGACAATGAGTTTGTTTAAAAATATATATATATTTGACAATCGAGTTGGTATCAATTCAGAATAGTGTTCTTGCAGATCTGGTTCCTGCTCGTGATTTGGTTATGGATCATTCGGAGATAACTTTGCAATAGATTCAGTAGCGGCTCGTGGATTATTGTGTCGAGTCTAGAGACTTGGATTTGGAATCGATCCTACTGAATCAAGACTTGTGATAGAGACTACTCCAACACAATTCAGAGATAACTTTGTAGTAGATTTGGTAACGGCTCGTGGATTATTGAGTCGAGTCTAAAGACTTGGATTTGGAATGGATCCTATTGAATCAAGACTTGTGACAGCGATTGCTCCAGCACAAGAAGCTAGTGTGGCGATCAGAGATGCATTCTTCCTAATGTGTTCATGGGATATATGTAGACCTAATTGCATTTGGATATGATTTGAGTGACTTCTTGACTTCTTTGGTCTGAATTTGATGTGCGGGTTCACGGTGCAGTCGATATATATTTGTCATACGTGGATTGAGATATTAAATTATTGAGCTTCTCTTTGTTCATAAGGACACAAAAACTAAGAAATATAAATGTAGGCATCATGGTCACAATTTTTTGGAAACACAACATAATTGAGTGGTATACCCAGATGATGCAACATAACTCCTCCAGTTCCATGTCTACACTGCGTAAACAAAACCCAAAGACGAAGAATAAATTTAGAGAGTGTAGGAGGAGAGAAATAATGACCAAAATAATATAGGGACTTGTATTACTTTGGTCATTCTTTCTCTCCTCCTACGCTTTCTAAATTTATTTTTTATCTATGGATTTTGTTTACCATAGTGTAAACTTAGAACCAGAGGAGTGATATATAGTCATGTTGCATCATCTGGGTATACCATTCAATTATGTTGTGTCTCCAAAAAATTGTGATTATGATGCCTACATTTATGTTTGTCATCTGTTGTGATATCTACATTTATGTTTCTCATTTGTTGTGTTTATGTGCATGTTCTTTATCTGTATCTACTAGAAATTCTAAAAAAAAAATCAGTATCTACAATAGCCCTCTGTTAACCACATTTACACATATGGTCCCAACAAAGTAGTGCACAAACTACACAAAGAAGGCATCACAGAAATATGATTTCTGCTTTCACCATTGAAGCAATCTTGGTGGCACTAGCTGCCTCTCGAGCCTTGCACAAGTTGCACTCATTTCCTACATTAGGTATAGATGTAGATGGGGTAGATGTAAATGTGGTTTGATCGACCCACCAAAAGTATTGACATCCAGTATTTCCCTGACAATACCAAATGTACATTAGTTCTTCATAAAATGATTAGTTGTCACATTATTTTAAAACATAAAATATAATTACGTATCTACACCTTTTTCCTATTTGGGAAAACCCAAAATTGATGCCCAGGATTACTTGTTGTGTGTGACGTCTTCAACATGCATGGGCCAACACCACATTGACACATAGGCACATTGACTGAAGTCATCGACGCTATTTCGACAAATATTGCATTATCACAAATATTGCATTGTCATTATTTTGTTCATTCATACTAATTATAATTACAATTAAAAGAAACATACTAATGTAGACTTGCACATTTTTTGGCTAAGTCGAAGTCTTTTGTTTAAATCACTAGACATTCAAAACAAAATGACAAACCAAAGACAACCATGCAATTGTAAAGAAAGGTAATTTGCTTAATCACGTCACTAATTTTTGCATGTCTAATTACTGGTATCTTTGAAGTGATTTGATTATTGTCATGCCCACTACAAATGAGAACAATCTTAACTAGTGAGGTTGTTTAAGCATATAGAGATTAAATACACTCTTTTAGAATGAAATTTCTGTTAGCAAAAGATCAAAGATATATAAGTAGGTCATATAAAACAAGGTGAATAATAGTAGTACATATAAAACAATCGTTAGAACATGCCAAACATCTAGCATAATTGTACATTTCATTCATGTCATTGATATTCTTCTTCATCCATCTCATCATCAAGATCATCATCATCGATGACATCATCACCACCAATATTGTCATCATCCTCATCATCACCATCACCATCATCATCACCATCATCCTCATCATCATCATCATCATCATCAGTAGCAACATCAGTAGTAGCATCATCCTCATTAGTAGCAACATCATCGTCATCAGTAGCAACATCATCATCATCTTCTTCATATTCTTCTTCGACTAGCTCTCAATCGTGATTTGGTTCTACATCATCTTCCACTTCTTCATCTTCCTTGGTATCTTCTTCCATTGCATTATACTTTATCAGTCTTCCTCTTGGATCATGTCTAACAACAAATGACCAACTTGGTTTATGTGGAACCTCTAAGTAAAATGCCTACTCACATTGTCTTGGAAGAACATAGGTTTCTTCTCCAACTGGCTCAAACAACCTTGTATTAATCATTGGAAATCCATTGTCATGTTCAATAATAGTTCTATTAGGATCATTTTTATTGAGTCGTAGTTTGTACTATTTCACAACGAAGAGAACTAATTTGAAGGAATTGAAGTCACAGTCAAGTATATCAACCAAAATACCATAGTATCAATTTTCTGACTCTCGAGGATGTAAGTCATTTCTAGATGAAATATTAGTCACCTAGAACATTGCACTTATCCCAGAATCACAAGTTCTCTTCATGTCATCCAACTTTTTGATGCAAAATTTATAACCATTGCAAAACATAGCCTTATGGTGTTTCACCTGCAATAATGTCAAACATGTATAAATTATTGCATCACGAGTTGAAAAACATACGATTGATTAATTAACAAATTTATATGTACCTGGTGATCTCTTAAACCATATGCTAAATCTATTTCCTTTTGTGTAACATTGGGATCTCCATTGCGATGAGCTTGTATAACCAATGAAGACACAGATTCCCATGTTAATCTATGACCATCATGTTGACATCGTTCAATCCATGCCATCATCCAATCTTGATTGTTTGCAATAAACAAATGTATTGCATCCCACTCTTTAGCAGTTGTACAAAAGTAAATAGATGACTTACAATAGATTTATTTTGAATATTAAGAATTAATTTAATACAATAACATCTCATAATTTATTACCTTTTAGTTTCCTAAATCTACTGATGCCCACCAAGTACTCCCATTCAAATTTTTTAATTGAGTCAAAATCCCAAATGTAATCTATATGGGTCTTTGTTGCAAGGTTAGGAAGATATTGAGTAACGTACACCATCATCTGGTATACCATATATCCCTCAACCATATAACCCTCGGGACGAGCTCTTTGTCGTACCAAACTCTTCAAAAATTTTAAGTGTCTCTCAACCATCCACATTGATCTAGCATGTACAGGTCCACACAATTCAATCTCCTCAACTTGGTGTATGAGGTAGTGTTCTTGTGCATTGAAAAAAGCCAGAGCTAAACACTTTTGCATTTCACACATTAATCGACAAATTCTTTTCTTCCAATATTTTATATCTTCTTTATGGATTTCTTTAGAAGACAACCACCTAGAAGGGATTCAAGACATAAATATATAAATACGAGACTTTACAATATATTACTTGTTTGATATTATTGTTTGATATATTGAACAAATATCATTTCTTACCTCATGTATTTTCCAAGATCATATATCACTTGTTTGATATTATTGTCTAAGTTCTCTGGGAGAGATAGGGGTAGAAAATACTGCAACAATTATCAACTGATCATTTCATACAATGAAAATTGAATGCAATTACACAAATATATTGTAAATACAAAAGACTATGACTTACCTTGATGAAGGTATGCCAATCATGTGTTTTCATCCCTGACCCAAAATCATTTTTCTTTGATATGAGATTGCTTATATCCACAACAAATCCTGTAGGAAATCAAATTTTTCAGATCACTTCTTTTATGACATTACTTTGTTAATCTGTTAATAACCAAGGAAGAGCACTTGCATTAATCCGGTCTCCATTGCTATTTGATTCAATGATATTTTTCATTGCATGATTGGAATCATGAATGTCACTACAAATTTTGCCAAGTTTTTCTTTGTCACGTCTTCCGTCCAATATTTTTCACATCTCTTTTACATTCTTTCCAATATGCATAGTATCAAAAAAATGCACAATTTTTAAATGCTCATAGTAGGGCAGCCTACTAAATTCTCTAGGATAACATTTTAGTCCCTTTGGAAGCTGGTCGGTGATGCCTTCACGACCTTCAAGATCATCAACTACATAATTAGCCAACAAAACACAATCAAAATATATAATTTTCAAACATCAACCATTACATGGAATGATATTACCTTGAATTATATTATATTCCAACTACCATAGGTGAGGTGTCATTCTTCAGAGCTTTGATGTAGTCTCTTCTTTCCCATTGAAAAGATGACTTTCTGCACTTTGATACTTATGATTTCTAGGGAGGAACTACCTATACTCATCAAACACCTATTTTCTTAAACTTTTGGAATGATGGGATTTCATCTTTGGACCACACATTGGACATGAAAATTTTCCCTTTGTTTGAAGACCTACAAGATAACGATAAAATTGGATTAAATATGTATATTTTTAAAATTTGAATTATCCCGTACAACTAGAATTCACCATAACATACCACATAAATGTGTCAACCCTGGAGCATCATGAATTGTCCACACAAGCATTGCATGGAATTGAAATTCTCTTTATCCAATTGGTCAAGAGATGTCATACATAGTGAAACCATTCCATAACACCAACAACTCATCGATAAGAGGCACAATATATACATTCATATCTTTCACTTGGTACTTACCTAGTTGAATTAACAACAACATTAGATAATTATTGTGACCATTTCACTCTAAGACTTATAATTACATGTAGATAACTATAAAATAATAAGATACCTGGAACAATCATTGCCAACATAATGTGCTCCTTCTTTATTGACATCCATGGAGGAAGGTTATTGTTTATAACAAAAATAGGCCACACTGAGCAAACGAATCTCATCTCTCCATGCAGATTGACACCGTCTTCTTCCAGAGAAAGCCTGAGATTTTGAGGTTCCTCTTTAAAGTGTGGTCACTTTTCCTCTATGTCCATAAATGATGAACCATCTACAGGCATTCGAATAATGTCATCTTGACTCCTGTCACATGCATGGTAATCCATAAATTGTGCCAAGCTATTTCACCTGAATAATCGTTTCAGACATGGACTAATGAGGATGTGATGAAGAACCTTGTGAGGTACCTTTTTTGTCACTTGATCATCTTAATATCTACTCATATGGCATTCAGGGCATTCTGTTTCATTTTCATGTTCTTTATAATAAATAATATGATCTTTAGGACAAGCATCTATTGTTTGATACTCCATTCCAATATGTCTCATAGTGGCACATAATTCTTGGTATGAGCGAGAGAGAACATTTGATGGTGGTAATAGAAATTCACCTATCAATCTACAACAAATAATATAATTCATTACTATAAACAATCTTAATGGTACATGTTTCACCTTTTATAGACTATAATGACATATATGTCAAACCTTAGCATACATGACATTGCTATGTTGGATAAACCATTCATAACCTTCAAATTCACCAACAACAATAAAATAGAGAGAAGAGTAGATTGGGAGCCTTCGTAAAGGGTCATGTTTTCCTTCTCAAGTAGAGGTATATCATGGATGTTGTCAATGTAATCCTCATCATCAACAGTAGTAGTAGCACCAGCAGCACCAGTACCAAATGTGTCAATGATCAATGCATTCATACCATCATCTTCAAATGTGCTTTCTAGCGCATGATCATCATCTTCCATGGGATCATGATCTTCAACTTCAATACTCACACCTCCATGTTCCTCTATATTCACACTGGGGAGATCAACCTATATAAAAATGATGATAATCAAACCTCCTTCCATGGTTCATATGTTTATTAATTGTGAAAACAATATAACAAACAACTTACCACTGAATTACAATCAAACCCCCCTTCCATGTGACCATTCTCCCTACAATGTCTCTTTGTTATTTTGATTTTGATTCTTCTTGTCTTTAAGCCATTACAACTCTTGCATGGACAATAACATTTGTCATCGGCTTCTCTTTGAAAGTTAGACAACAATCTAGCGATTGTCTCCCTATTTTGATTGAATTCCCTTGTATTATCTGACATGATCCTTAATGTGTATATCTACAAAACAAATTGGAGATGACTCCTTTCATTAGCTTCATGTCACCTTCTCATAGCTTCTCATTTTCTGATAGATTTCACCAAAAGCTTTGTAGGAAACCAAGGAAGGGGTATTCTTGAGTTCAAACACATTGAGCTGCTACAACTGAATTATAAATTATGAATTCACTATAAAATTAAAACTGAATAGGGAGATAAGTAAGACATTTAATGCATTATTACTTCATCATGATGATAAAAATTTCATTGGCTCAAAGCACATAGTGGTGCAGGGGCACCTAGAGCACATAAGGAGTTCACAAAACCTATGGAGATCAAAAAGACATCAGTGAACATGAAGATGTCCAATGATGTCAATTGGAGCATTTTGGAGCCTATAATGACCTATAAGGTTAATACCTATAATAAATTGGCAATAAGCCCTTAAATGCCTAATAAGCCTTAGGACCAATTTAGGAGTCTAGTATGAGTTTTTGAGTTGCAAGCTTATAATAGTTTATATTTGGTTTTAATAAGGTTTAATAAGTTTATTTAGATCATATCCCAAGGTCTTAGGATTCAAAAATCTTAAGAAATGCTTCATTTACAATGTTGTTAATTCAAATTTTTGAATAACAATGGTCACTTGTAAAAGAAGGGAAAAGGGGTTTTTATGTTTAATTAGTCTTAATATAATTTTCCAACCACCAAAGTTGGTTGAATAGAATGTTATCAGTACTAAATGGATTTTTAGAAATAAGTTGAATGAAAATGGAGAAGCTACAAGAAACAAGGCTACACTTGTATGCAAGGGGTATGCATAGGAGGAAGGCATAGATTATGCTGAGACTTTTGAACTTGTTCCTAGACTAGGATTCAGAATGTTACTTGCATATGCAGTACATAAGAAGTTTAAAGTTTATCAAACGGATGTTAAGTCCACATTTCTAAATGGGATACTAGAAGAGGAGGTCTACATCAAACAACCAGAAGCGTTTGTTGATCCAAAAAAGAAAGATATGGTATGTAGACTACATAAAGCTTTATATGGTTTAAAGCAACCACCTAGAGCCTAGTATGAAAGGCTGCATACTTATTTATTAAATATTGGTTTTGTTAAAACTAGTGAGAACAACAATCTTTATATGAAAGGAGATATTGATGATACTATTTTGATTGCTAAAATATTTGTGGATGATATCATTTTTGGAGGACAAGATCATATATGTAAATCATTTGCTGATGAGATGCGCAAATAATTTGAAATGTCTTTTTTTGGAGAGATTAAGTTCTTTCTAGGCTTGCAGGTTATTGAGCAGAATGATGGGATATTCATCACACAATCAAAGTATATAAAGGAAGTACTCAGAACATTTGGCATGGTAGATGCTAAACCAGTTGGAACATCGATGGTCACGAGCTGCAAACTAACTAAAGATGATGAAACTACAGAGGTGAACCAGACACTGTACTGATCTATGATTGGTAAGTTAATGTATGTAGTGCATAGTAGACCAGATATTGCACATGTTGTGGGAATTGTTGCTAGATTATCTGTGAATCTGAAGGAGTCACACATGATTGAAACTAAAAGAATCTTAAGATACTTGAAGAAAGCAAAGGACTATGGATTATGGTATCCTAAGGAAGGTAAGTTTGAACTAACAGTCTACACTGACGTAGACTAGGCAGGAAATATAGATGACATGAAAAGTACCACCGAAGGAGCATTTTTCTTTGGTGAAAGACTTGTGACTTGGACAAGTAAGAAACAACTTTGTATTTATCATTTTACTGCCAAAGCAGAGTATGTTGTTGCTGCTACAAATTGTTCAAACATTGCCTACATCAAGCAAGTGTTGGAAGGGATGAACGAGGTAATCACTGAGCTAGTGATTATATACTGTGATAACACAAGTGCAATAAACATTTCAAAGAATCATGTAATGCACTCAAAGACCAATAAAATCTCTATTAAGTATCACTACTTAAGAGAACAAGTACAGGAGAAGAAGTTAAATTGGAATATTTTACATCAAAAGAGAAACTTGCTGACATATTTACCAAGCCTCTTCCGAAGGAAACTTTTGAATATTTGAGGACTAGACTTGGGTTATGTCCCCTGTCTACTGGTCACTAATGTGATCTGGAGGTTGCATCAACCTAATCTTTTTAGAAGATCATTCATGTTGAGGCAGCATAGTTCACACTTTGGATTCTGTCTAAGGTTGTCAAATATTTCAAGAATAGAGATTTGCATATTGGTATACTGAGATACAGAGATACATTGTATGCACTGGACAACAAAGAGTCACATGGATAATATAGAGCTTTATGTTTATGTGTTTCTTTGGCATTGTTGTCAAAGGGAGAGATAAAAAATATGATAAAAGAGGAGATTACTGGAACATATGTCTAAGGGAAAGACAATCTGAGAAAGTCAGGGAGAGATTTGAAGATTTGTTGCTGAGAACAGAAGGAATCTGAGAACTGGAAAGATCATATCTACAAAAGAAAGTCTGCATTTGTAATGTTGCTATGTAATGTAGTGATTTAATATATTAAGCTTAGGAGATCCTACCGAGCTACAACATTTTCTTCCAGAGTTTTAGAATACATGTTTGGTATGTGTATGGTATACTTCATATTGCTTGAGTTTCCATCAATGTCAAAGGGAGAGATTGATGAACTACAACTGATTGAGAACTTGATTGATGAAGACCAAGTGATTAGAGATCACTGAGCACTGAATTGTTATGTAAGATAATTGAATCAGTCATTATGTTGTCATTGATGTCAACTAGCTTTGTCAGTACTTATCATGGTAGTTGCAAATATCTACACATCTATAAAAGAGGAGAGAAAAGATGAAGAACTGAGATATCTACATTGAGGAAGATGGATATGACAGATGAGGATAAGGAATACTCTTGGTAACTTATTGATGAGTCTATGACTTCATATTGTTGACTTGATTATGTTGCATTAATCTGTTATAAAGATAGGAGAAAAATGTTACAAAGCAGTGTGGTCGGTTAATGAAGCATTCCAGTATACACTGAGCTAGTGTAGTGTATATCGAGTGACAGTATCAACTGAGCTTGTGTTCACCGATGTATTTCTTTGTTAACCAAGTATGGACAAAAGAACTAAATGATTATTTTAGCGAATAGAAATTGATGAGATGTAAAGTGTATGATTATGAGGTGGAAAGATAAAGTTTGTTATGAGATCAACGACTAACAAAATTCAAGGAAGATCTAAAGGATGGAAACAAAATGTGTTATTGACACATTAGCCAAGGAATGTCTAAGCGAAAAAATCAATGAAGGAGATTAAGTGGAAAAATCTGATGGATGAAAAGAAAATGGTTTACTTGTCTATTTAAGAGACTAGGGTTTCACAGTGAAACAAATGCCGAAAGAAGGAGATTGCAGAGATATCACATGAACAAGCTTCATGCATGCTTGATCATACTGGTTGAAGAAGAACCGAACTACAGAATAGTAACGAGCGTCAAAAAGCTTTACCGAGGGACAATAAGTTATTCAATGTTGATGAACTGAATATGAAATATTGATCAGAGGATTTTATGGACTTAGTATAGATCTGAATATCTGCAAGTCAAGTTGCATTGTAGTCAGATCACCTGCTATTATAGTTTAACCATTTTAATAAGATAAAATCTCTTAACCGAGTGGACTTGAAAGTCTTATTATATCATTCATAGAATGTACATTGTTATCCTCTCAACCCCATAGTGAATGTTGGTTGGACAATAACTATTAGTGTTAAATCCTCTAACAAGGTCACATCTTATAGTGTGTTTTGTAACCTTTAATAGGGTTGGCTCTTCATCGAGCTCACTTTAGAAGAGTGAAAAGTTTTTGGGTTACCGGTCCCAGGTGGTTTTTCCCTTTGAAGGGTTTCCACGTTAAATCTCATGTTATGTGTTTATGTGGTGATTGTTTGGATATCATATTTTACATATTGCATATTTGATTTGGTCGGTAATCACTATGAGCAATTAAGTAGTAATCGGTAAAAGCACAGACATATTAGTATTTTATGTGTACCGAGCTATAGAATTAGCTGAATTTATTTTGTGATATACATTTTGTATTTGGGACTGAGGATAACTGATTCACCCCCCTCTTAGTTAATCTAACATGATCGGTTGACTAGCATGCCACACACACTTGCTAGACCATTCAATGCCATCTTTTGTTGCATCCATTTTTTATTTTTGTTTTGTTTCATGTAGTTCACAATAAGGAACACAAACCTTATTGGGCATGTTGGCTACACTTTCTTGTTAGTGAAATCTCTCTTATTTTTTGTCTTTGGATGTTATGAAGACTCAAGTCTCTTGGGGGCTTGATGATTTATTCATCTCCTTAGCCATGATAAGATCAATTCTTTCTTTTAAATCTACTTTACCGTGAGTTTAAGGCAACTCATACTCCCGCTAAAGTGGGGGCTAAATGTACCATCTTAAAATGGACACACTCCTCATTTAAGAACTTTTATCTCTTGTCCTTTATCAAATTTTTGGACCATGGGTGAATTTGTGCTTAGTTTCCTTTTCTGTCATTCAGCCTTGTTTTTCCCTCTTTCATTTGTGCAATTTCTGAGACCTCAAAGTTGGATCTTTGTGGTCCACCCCAGGAACAAGTCAAAAAAGTTGACCTACTCCTAGAATAGGTTGACCAGGTCAACTTATTCCCCAGGGGATGTGAGTCTTGGGCTTGGTGTTGTCTCAAGGATTCAATTTACAAAATTTGGTGACCCCATCAGCTTACCTTGTTTTCCCGCCTAGAAACTAGTATAAAGGAAGCCTAGGCAGTTCATTCTGGAGAGGAGGAAAATTCATGATAGAAATCTCATGTTCAAGTGTTCAAGTATTCAAGCATTCAAGTCTTCAAAAGATTCAAGGATCCTTTGTGGGAATCTTTCCTCTTCAAGATATAGCATATTGTTGGCCATCAAGGGAGGAGATCTACATTGAGACATTCATCACCTTCTTCACTTGATGCACACTTACATTATTGGCTCCATGAAGTGATTCTAGTAGATCCATAGCATTTGTGGAGATTTTCTACATTGCAAGTTCAAGATCAATATACAAACACAAAAAAAATGCTTATTAACAAGGGTTTCTTCAAGCAAGGTGAATCTTTACATTTGTCTTATTTCATTTACATATTTACATTTCAATTGAACGTTGATTCCTCAATCTAGAGCTTGACTAAGGAAAACCCTTATCCACCCCAACCCCAAAACCTAGTTTTCTATGTGTAGAGCAGTATCTCGAAATTGAAGGTACAGATCTAGAAGTTGTAGACAAAGATCTACCAGAAAAATATGGGTCAACTTAATTAAAGTTCCTTGGGAACATGATGACTTGGTCAACCTATTCCATAACACAGTGACATGGTTGACCTATTCCTGGTAGCCTGTGATTTTTGGCATTTTCTAGGTTTTCAAAAAATGCTCACAAATCTATAGTCATAAATTCAAGTACAAGTCCAGAACAACAGTTTTCAGAGAAGAAAAGAATATTCCTCTTCATACTTCAAGATGATTACCTCATCATCTATTTCATATCTTAGTTTACATCTGTTTTCACATCTTAATTAGGTTGATTGCTTATGTTTAGCACCTAGATCTCTATTGCTTATCTTGTTAAATTAATTAATTCAATTTCACAAGTGCATTTATACAACCTTAATCAAATCTTACACTACATGAAAGAGGACTTTCTTGTGTACTTCTTTAGTATAATTTGAGTTTATCATTAGCATCCCCTTATCTTCTTGAGTTTTTTCTAATCTAACTTAGGTTATATTTAGAGTTACGCCTAGAAGCCCCTCTTTCTCTTGTATTTCTAATGTTAGTGTGAAAATGGTGAATTAATGAACACATCTCACATAGTTTACATTACTAAATTCATTGACACCATTTTCCACCTTTACATAAAGATTGAAATACTCAAGGAGGAGCTATGGAAGGAACCCTCAAGCTCATATGACATGAAGCAATGGAATAAATGAAGCTATTGCATAAAACTATTATTAGCCATTAATGAAACTATCTAAGAATTTAATTTCTAAATCTACTATCAATGCAAACAAATACCAAATGGTTAGTAATAAAACTACAATGAAAGCATAAAATTCTAAAATGCAAGAATGAATGCAAAGCAAATATGGATGATTTTCTTGAGGTAAGGGTCCTATTTATAGGATTTTGGAGGGTTGCGTGAGGTGGCATCTATGCGGCATCCACATAGGTGCTACCAAGGAAACACATAAGTCATGCAAAGTCCAAAAATTTCTCACATATGTGTGAGAAACATGGGATGTGAAGGGTCAATGTGTACTCCAAGTACACGTGTAAGTGTGTGTAAGAGAAAGTCAATTTTCATACTTTTGGAAAGTGTAAGAGGTGTCATAAAAAAATGTAAGAAGCCTTATTTAGGCATTTTTTAGAAAATTTTGAAAAGGTGAATTTTCAATTAGTTACTCACACATGTGTGAGAAAATTATTGAGTCTAGTTTTTGTATGAAGATAAAAATTAGCTTAATTTACCTTAGTTAATTAATAAATAGGTTTATTAGATAGAAAGTGATGTGTGTAGGATAGCATCTAGATTAGGTTTAAGATTAAATAAAATAAAATTTAATTTAATCATGGTTTAATAGAAATAGAGCA
The DNA here is from genome assembly GCA_027943335.1 of Chamaecyparis obtusa. NCBI lineage: Eukaryota > Viridiplantae > Streptophyta > Pinopsida > Cupressales > Cupressaceae > Chamaecyparis > Chamaecyparis obtusa. The sequence goes on from BSBK01000646.1 coordinate 1,774,658, forward strand.
TGTGGAGGAATAAATAAATTAAAAAATTATTTAATAGGGGAATATAGAGAAACATGTATTAAATTAAGTTTAATACATTAGGGGGTAGTATTTAAATTTAATTTAAATAATATAGGTAGTGAATTTATTTAATTAAATATATAGATGAATATAATTAATTAAAATTAACCATAATATTATTTGGGGTCATTAATTAAATTTAATTTAATTAATGTTAAGTTGACAAATTTAGGTGTCTACATTTTGCCCCTCTTTGATGCGGTGTCAAAAATGGCATCACATCAAAGAAAAGAAAACATAGATGCCATAGAGTAAAAAATGGACTTGCAGAGGAAAAAAGAGTAGGAGGATGTGCCCCATTGAGAAAATAAGGAAATATAAAAATTTTGGTCAATTTTAATAAAAAGGGAGGGGAAAAGACTTTGCATGACTTAAATAAAAAGAAGGGGGTGTAAAAAAATAAGCAAAAAAGAACCCCTTAAAAAAAAGCCCCTTTTAAAAGGGCAAAAGGGGGTCAAAAGAGTTTATTTTTACCACAACAAAAGAGAGGAGAGGAGAGGAGAGGAGAAGAAAGGGCAAGGTGATGAGACACGCAATAGCTAGGCGAGAGAGTACGGGTCTACCAGTGGGCAGGGGATAGGGGAGATCTGGTAAGTTAGAAACTCACCTTGGTTTTCAACTTTAGTTTATTATTTTATTATTTTTAATATATTTTGTTTATTTGGGTCAGGCCATAGGGGATCATATGTTAGGGGGATGGGGAGTGGCAGAGTTTCCCGAGCCATCTGCCAATGGGTGGCCCAGAGTTGTACGTGGATAGACCACCCGCCTAAGGGTGGCTCTGGCTGACCATGAGTGACACATTGCCACTTGTCAGAAGAAGGGTGGCTCCACACGTCCACAAGTGATGAAAAGCCACCTGTCCTTAGACAAGCAGTTTCGGCAGCCCAACAGTAGGCAAGCCACCCCACCCCTGGGTAGTGAGGAGTCACCTATCCTTGGATGGGTAGCTTCTCCTATCTAAGGGTGGCACAGAGTCATCCATCTGTGGATAGGTGGCTCAGCCTTCCCATGGGTGGCAACGAGCCACCTATCTTCAGATGGGTGGCTTCACTAGCTGAAGAGCGGGGGAGGCCTTGCCATGGGCCACCCAAGGGCGAGATAGGGCTTTTGTCACTGGATGGACGACTCCACCTGCCCAAAGGAAAAATGAGGCCACTCACTAGCCAAGGATGGGGGAAAGCCACTGGGGGGTAGTGTGTCACTTATAGATGGACAACACCACCCACTGAAGGGTAGAATGGGGTCACTAGTTGTTTTCATCTGTCCAAGGTGGACTAGAAGGTCTAGGATGGGGATAAGTTGTTCAAGGATTGGGAAATGGAGAAGAAAGGTAGGATAGGGATGATGGTTTGAGTACTAACTAGGGCTGACAATAAATTTGTGATACTTGACTAGGTGCAGGAGATGGACTGCTAGATTAGGTTGAAGGAGCAATGTTTGGATATGATGGTATTGCAAGTGGAGTTGATCGACTCAGAGTGGGGACATGTGACACTATGTGAGTTGTATCATGTGCATGATTGACCACACCTGAGAGTGCATAATGTGATTATGATTGTTATGATTGAGAGGTGGTATTCAAACATGTCGAGCTTCCAAATACTGACTGAAGAGGCTACACTGACCTTACTAGATGTGTAGAAGATTCTATAGGTACTGATCAGGGGAGAGATTCCTAAGTATAAGCTAGATAGAGTGGAGGATTTTTAGAGGAGAGCTTCAGGCGATAGATAGACCAATTGCCCATTGATCACTAGTGGATGTCATAGAAAGGGGGGATGGAGGTAGGATTTTCCTAGCTAGCATTATACTTAGTCAGATTGATTGCAGGGAGGTTGATGCCAAACCATTCAGGGCATGGATTTCCTATCAGATGGGAGAGGTCTCTAGTCTACATGTTAAAAGAGGAGGGGATAGAGTAATCTTGGGGTATTCAATATTAGTGTAGTTATACTATGATCTGCATATGTGTGCATACTGCACCCAGTGTACGATGGGACCACGAGTGACACTACTACTTTTCTAGGTCTAGGATCACATTGTAGTGGTATGACCATTGTGAGGAGAGGGGAGACGATAGTGATATGATTCATTCACATGTCGTTACAAACCTCCATTAACATATGGAGATGTGAGATCAATAGAGACATGGTAGAGGATTTTGGATGAGCTACTATGGTTCGAGTGGACATCGTATAGGGGCTATGAGGTGCAGGGTTACTAAGATGAGAAGGCAGGTAGAGAGGATGGTAGCCTAGATGCAAAGTATCTAGGATATGCACAGATAGACTATTGGATGATTGGGAGGATGATGTTCTAGATATCTAAGTACATGCCATCATAGGTTTGCAAATAGTTTGGCATCATATACGGTATTTTTCTTAATAGTTATCCACATCCTATTGTCTCTAGAGAGATTGGGTTAGTATGGGGGATCAGATTGGATCTTTGTAATGTGAGGAGAAGTTGGAGAGGTATGAAGATGTTACCATGGACAATAGTATAGGGACAAGTGGTAGATGTAGGGATGATGACTGATTATGCAATGTGGTGGGATAGGCATAGGCTAGTGAGGCTGACATAGCTAGGAGTAAGAGGAGAAGGAGATAAGATAGAGTCAAAGAAGGAGGATGAGGAGAATGGCGAGGAGGGAGATGAGGAGGATGACAAGGATGATGTAGAGGATAGACCAATAGTGGTGCTAGGATTTAGGTGGGGAACACAGAGATGAGATACAAAGAGAGGAGAGGGATAGTTTAGAGACCAGTTGCAGGTGGGCTTCCTCATGCCCTGGGAGAAGTGAAAATGGATAGAGATGAGGTGGCCTAGGGGCCACTACCAAAGGATGAGGATATGGGGCTAGGAGGAATAGGAGGAGACAAGAGACATGGGGACCATGAGAAGATAATCATTCTTCAGGCTGAGGTGACACAATTAGAGGTAGTGGTGGTAGTAGAGAGGGATGTAGAAGATAGGGATGAGGCACTAGTGGTAGTAGAGGTGGAAAGAGTGGACAAGGATGAGGCTCAAGAAGAGAGCATGTGGCAAGAGCTAGCCATACTATAGGGACAAGTATATGCATGAGAGTTCACCATGACAAAGAATAGAAAAAATATAGAGGAGACATAGGGGGAGATATTTTGATTATAGGGACAAATAGAAGAGATGTAGAGATAGACAAACTAGCTCACCCAGTAGTTGATGGTCAAGAGGTACACATGGCAGAGACATGAAGATACATACTGAGGGGAGTGAAAGATAGCGAGATAGGAAGTGACCATATTAGGTGTGGGGCAGTTGTTGACAACTAGCTTGGACGCATAGAGAGAGATCATGAGGGCATGGAGAGAGGTGACCTATTATTTGACTCTCTATCACTAGGTAGTACCTCCAGAGAAGAGACAACCATCCTACTTAGAACGGGGGATATCAGAGAGGACTCGGGGTGGGTCATCAAGGTCAGTAGCCATGAGGCCACCAAGAGATAGGGATACAGGAGGTGACAGTATGAGAGGAGTAGGGGGACCCATGACATGAGGTTCAGGATGGGAGGTTGGGATAGTAAAGACATCCTTTCAGGGGCTACTTGATCCAGTTGATTATATAGGATACACATTTTATGGATGATATGCATATGTGTAGCAACACTTAGGTACATGATGTATCATTTTATTGATGTACCATAATGACACTATATGAGATTTTGTGGAGACATTTTATGGGCTTATCTAATAGATTATGAGGCTTTATTATGTGTGCATAGTTCTAGATTATGTAACTGACATGTGTGATGCATGATGTGTGTGACTATGTGAAGGTTATACTACATGATGTTTTATGATATAGGTCCTATGTGGAGTATGTAATTTTTATATGTATATGATGGGATGAATTGATGGATTATTGTACATATATGATGTTTATGTATAGGTATATGGACATATGCAATTGATATTTAATGAGTAATTAGATATATTTGATATGTAATGCACATTTAATGATTAATGGTTAATTAGATATATTTGACATGTAATGCACATTTAATGAGTAATGATTAATTAGATATATTTGACATGCATTGAATATTTAATGATTTAGGTGGTTGATGCAATAGTAACTAGATAGTGGAGGAATCTTAATGCAAGTGAATGTTATTAATGAACTAAATGAATCTAGTAACTAAATGAAGACCCTTAAATAGACTTAGCTATATGAGGTGGGATGAAACCAATTTTATTTTTTATTGTTTTTGTGTATCCAACATAATTAATATGATCAACTAACCACTAAGGAAGGGGAGGGAAGGTTGAATAAATAGGACCCTTATCTCAAAAAAAATGTAGAAAATAAATTAACTAATATACAACTGAACTATAATGCAACCTGACTACATGATTTAGTGGGATCACTTATGTTTATGTTAGAGAGATCACCTTAGTTTGATGTTGCAACATGAGGTATGCATCATGTGTTATAAAATAATAGATGACATTATTCATTTGCATGGACTAGACTCTCAGACACACTAGATAGCTTTAGGAACACATATGTGGATTTCCTAGTTATGATTGAACCAATGACATATGCTTATTGGAGAGATCTGGGCACACCCAAGTCTTTTAAGAGACGTAAGTGTGCTAACCCATTTCCCCCAGTAAGATATGCATAATCATAACTTAGAAACTAACAAGAATATTCATAAATTATCAACAAACAAATCATACAAAAAAGGATGCATGTATCAAGTTTCACCATTCACAAAATACCAAGATATGAATGATCAAGGCAACCATGGATAGGACCCATTGACACAAAAGAATAAAATCAACAAAGAAGGCCTCATGAACAAGTAGTCATTCGGTCCACGGTTCTTTCCATGAACATGATAGGATTGATGGGTTTGATTTGAGCCAACTGAGGAAGGATGCATCCTACAGGGAAAAATTTGATTGATCGATAAAGATGAATATTCATTGGTAATAGATGTGAAAGGAAAAATATCTCAGAGATTCGATCTTGATGTTGATTTTGATAAGAACTTTTGTGGTCACTATGTCTGGGAGAATCTTAATGTGATGAGGTTAAGCTCAGGTTGCTGGGATTTTGCTTGCATCTTTATTTTGACTCATGGAACAGGGACTTGAAATTGGACTAGGATGAGGATGAGGATGTATATGTACATCGGGCGGGAGAAGAAAATATATCCAGATCCGCTACCATAGTGCCTGAAATAGGTTTTTCACCATGGTACTTGCTCAAAGTGTTTGTTTGCAAAGTTTTCACTCTAGGAAAAATTTATTTGTCTCCCATTTTTTTTTGGAAAGGTGCCTATTTACTAGGTTTTTACCAAGACAATGATTTTTTTAGGAACTTCTATTGTTTAGCATTTTTCTTCTTATCTAATCTTTAGGCTTTTTCTGAGGAACTTTTTCTATTTTTTTAGGATTTTTTGCTGAATAAACATTGTACATGAATTGAATGATGGCCTATGCATAAAAGTGCTTTAGATGTAGAATATTTACAGGATTAGGGAACATATCTCCCTTAGGTGTTTCTATCTGATATTCCCCATAACTGAATCTTGGTAGTAACAACAAATGGACCCAACCAATTAGGTTCAAACTTTTCTTTCTTTTCTCATTTCTAGAGGTTTTTCATGTTGTGCTGCAGGACCAAATCACCAACCTTAAACTCATGAGGTTTGATATTCTTGTTGAACTGTAAGCATGGGTGATTTTGACACACAAAAAAGTGGTTAAGGGAATTGAGGTGTCTCTCATCAAGGAGTTGCATCTCTTGCAAGAAGGAAACTCAATATTCTTCTTCAAACATCAAGTTCTTGAGAGAAATCCTGAGGGAAGGGAGCTCAATTTTAATGGGAAGGACAACCTTAGAATTGTAGACAATATTGAATGGAGTAGCACCAGTGGGAGTAAAGATGGAGGTGTTGTAGGCCTAGAGGGAAGGATTGAGTTGCAAGTGCCAATCACGGTCAACATCATCAATAGTCTTGTTCATAATTTTCAATATGGTTTTATTTGTAGCCTCAGCTTGACCATTTCCTTGCGGGAAGTATTTGGATGAGAAATGTTAGGTAATGCCAAAGTTATTACAAAGGTTTGTGACATCTTTATTCTTGAAGGGTGATCCATTATTAGTATGGACATCTTTTAGGATGTCATAGAGATAAATGATATAGTTCAAAATGAACTTGGAAATTTGTTTACCAGTAGTGTAGGTGAGGGGGATTTCTTCAACCCACTTGGTAAAATATTATGTGGTAGCTAAAATGTACTTGTAGCCACTAGAATAGTTGCATAATATCTAACCTACAAGGTCAAAACCCTAGTGGGAGAAAGGCCAAGGTGTGATGGCGGGTTGGAGGGATTGAGCGGGTGCATGTATCAAATTGTCATGCTATTGACAAGGAATGCATTTTTTTACATAGTGATAAACATCCTACTCCATTATCCTCCAGTAGTATCAGGTGCGTAGAAACTTCTTTGCTAAGGTAAGGCCACTAGAATGTGCTCCACAAATTCCTTTATGTACCACTTCCAAGGTTGTTTGTGCTTTCTCTGAATTTAGACATCGAAGAATAGTTCTGTCAAAGTGTTTCCAAAATAGGGTTTCTCCAAGGATTGTGTAGTAGGATGTACAACAGATGAAGGTTTTTTGTTGGTTATGTGTAAGAGTGAGGGGAATGATCTTATCATGAAGGCAAGAAAATATTTCTTGGTATAATGTCAATTCAAGACCAATAATTTCACACACCATCTCAGAATCTAGTTGGTCATACGAAGGGACCATTAGATTCTCGACAAGAAATTTGCATCATATACTTGTCTCTAGCATGGATATCAAAGAGCCAATAGTAGCCATGGAAACTACTTCTTTATTGTTAGCTCTAGGGATATGATGGAAAATGATACTTGTAAAATGTTACTTGATGTCTTCGACGATGCAACAATAAGGAAGCAACTTATCATCCTTTGTGTGATATTCATTGATGACTTGTTCGATAACCAATTGGGAGTCCCCAAAAATAAGAAAACTTTTGATCTTCTGTCTGACAGCTTGGTGAAGCCCTATGACCAAGGCCTCATATTCTTATATGTTTTTGGTACATGCAAATCTCAATTTTTATGACCCTATGATGTAAAAAATAGGATATCTACTCTCGATCCTTTCTAAGTGAAAGATCCATCAAAGTAGAGCTTCCACTGAATGCTAGGGGTAATAGTCATTGATGGTTTTATCTATAAAATCTATGACAATAAGATGAGCTCTTGGAATAGGAGCTTTTGGAAGTTGATATGTGATTTCTTTCCCTTTGATTGCCTTATGTTTTGTTTAAACAATATTAAAATCATTGATTATCATGACCCCTTTTTATGTTTGACTTGTTAGAGAGGCTTTAGATAATAAATACTTGATCGGGTCAATCCTTTCTATCAATTGTACAGTATGATTAAGCATGTAATGACATATCTTTTGTGTGCAAAAGACTACAACTAGGAAAGATCTCTCAATACTTGTATAGCTGAGCTCATAACCCACTAAAGTTGTACTAAGATAATATATGGCACACTCATTTCCATCATCATCTAGCTATGCTAGGAGAGTACCCAAGGCTACTGTAGTTACTGAGATGTATAGGATTAAAGGTTGACCTAGAATAGGTGGGACCAACACTGGTGGATTAGCTAGATATTCCTTGAGTTGTTTCAAAGGCCTTTTGGCACAAGAAATCCTAAATGAACTTGATATCCCTTCTTAGAAGGTTAGAGAAATGATGTACTCTTTCTACCAATTGTGACAAATCTTCAAATGGACTGAAGTCTGCCTTGCAATCTGTGCAATTGTTTTAGAGTCTTAGGGGGTGGCATATCCAAGATGGCTTTCACCTTCTTAGGATCCACTTGTATTCCTCTGTGAGAGACAATGTAGCCTAAAAACTTGTTTGATTGTACACCAAAGGCACATTTCTTTGGATTTAGTCGAACCTTATGCTTCTCTAATATTTCAAAGATTCTGGTAAGGACAGTAATATGTGATTCTAGTGCCTTGGATTTTCCTAAAATATCACCCATAGTTTTCCATAATTACCTGAAGGAGATCATGGAAGATAGTTGTCATGGCTCTCTAATATGTGGCACTGACATTTTTGAGACCAAAGGGCATGACGTAGTAACATAACATACCCCAAGATGTGGTGAATACAATTTTTTGATGGTCCTCTATTGTTATACGAATCTGATTGTATCTAGAAAATCCATCCATGAGGGATAGCATCTCATGCCCAATAGTCAAACCCACTATGATGTCAATTTTAGGAAGTGGAAAATCATCCTTAGGACAAGCAAGATTGAGATCTTTGAAACCACTAATGATTTGGATGCCCCTTGAGGGTTTACCTATTGGTACAATGTTGGACACCCACTTAGGATAATCTATGGGTTTGATGAATTCTTCTTCGAGTATCTTTCGTAGTTCATCTTTGACTAAGAGTGCCACTTTTGGATGAATCTTGCATAATTTTTTCTTTATAGGTTTTATTTTTGGATCCATGAAAAGATGATGTACAAGTAGATTAGTATCTAGCCCAAGCATATATTTGTAAGTCCATGCAAAGTTGATTTTTTCTTTCTTCAAAAATGCATTCATGGCTTATTTTTCTTGTTCATTGAGGGAAGTTGCAAGGTATGTGATCTTTGGATCATCTTCAATACAAATATTAACTTCTATATTATCTTCTATGAGAGTAGAATATTTTTCTGGTGGAAATGACATAAAAGGAAAGTCAACTTCCCCCTCCTCTAGCACATCAGAAAGGTTTTCACTAGAGAACATGTCCTTTATTTTATCTTTTTTCTTCATCCAGGGGTTCCTCAAAAAGGTTTTCACCCAAGGATATTTTATCATTTTTTAAATCTTTATCTTCTTCTGTAATTTTGTGACTAAGGGAATTTACTTGGCTACCGAAGTAGGCTTTCTCATTAAAGTGGATATGATTCTCATTTTCTTGGAGATTCCTTAGTCTGAAAAGTGCAAGAACTACCTCATCCAAATCACATATATCTAAGACAGGTGGTGAATCTTGTTGGTCCCAATCAATTAATTCAAGGTTGGTAAGGGGAAGATCGGGTGAGGAAAGGTCTGATTGGGTGATCTGAAGGATATAAGTGTCAAGATTATATTCAATGTAACGGAAAGGTACTTCAAAGAAATCTTCCTCAGTGTTTGAATCAGATTCATTCACGCAATAGTTCTCATAAAAAGTTCTCTTATTCTCTATGGAACCCAATCCTTTTCTATGGGGATATCTAATTTCTTTTATGAGAGTTTTCATTTTAGTTTATTTTTCTCCAAGGCTAGTGCCATGATATCCCATGCTTTCAATAATGGGAGTGGCCTTAATATCGAGGGTTTTATCTTCTTCATCATCAAATAGCCAAGACAGGACATTATGTTCCATGTGTTCATCTGAAAGGGATCCCTAGTGTTCAAATGTGGTCTTCTTTCATTTCATGGTTTCCTTATCTCCCTTAGGGAAGAGTTGTGAAGGTTTACCATAGGACTTGGGGGAGAGGGGGAGCTAACCAATGCACATGGTATTTGCAAATTTATACTCCCCCATACTTTGATCTGTGAATTAGACCTTCTTTTCAGACTCAGTGTTCTTCTCTTGAATAATTTTTTTCCCTTTGTCTAAATAGACATCTTTTCCTTATCTTCAAAAGAATTTGGTTGGACAAGAGTTTCTTTTTAAACTAGATGAATATACTCGTTCAATGAACAATAGTTTGATTTCTTAGCTTCTAGTCTCTTGAAATGTTGGAAGGGTTCATGATCTCCAGGGATTGTTATTTCAGCTCCATGGTGTGTGAACTTTAAACATTGATGAAATGTGGATGGGACACCTAAGATAGTGTGTATCTATGGTCTAGTACCCAAAAGGATATTATAGGGTAGATCTAGATCTAGCACCTGACACACTATTTCAATGAGGGATGGACTCACTTGTAAGGGGAGTGCAATGAGATCTTTACTCACCTTTTCTCTATCATCATATGCTTTTATTGTGATTATCTTGTTCACATCAATAAGGTCCTCAAAAAGATAGATGTTGTAGATCATGCTTAAAGTTCACATATTCAAACCATATCCATTGTCTATGAGGACTCTTTTGATTCATGTGTTATGGATGGTGGCCTGGATATGAAAGGGTTTATTATGGTGGGATCAAGACCTTGGAAATCCTTGTTATTAAATACCAAGTGTTGTTGGGCAGCTAAATTCCTTATCATTCCTCGAAAATAGGATGCATTGATATTTTTTAGGACATGAGACTCGGTAAGGACATTCTCAAGGACTTCCTTGTGGATAGGGGATGTATGAACAAGATCTAGGATGGATATTTGTGTAGGAGTCTTCTTCAACTAGGAAAGAAGGTCATAACATGATGCAGACTATCTAGATGTTGATGGTGCAGTGGGTGGACCTACAATAGGTGGATTTGTAGTGGCTTGTATAGTGACTCAAGGATGGAAGGTGGTGACATTGAAATCAACACTCTTTAGAGTCAACATTTTTACATGGTTTTCAGATTATTCAATGTGGCCACACAGTGAGTCAAAGCCACAAACATCATTTTCCTCTAGGCTACCACAAGTGCATTCATCTCTTGAGATCTTGTTCATGGTGTAATCATAGGGAAAGCCTTTAAATTATGAGGCATTGTTTTGATTGTATTTTGGAAAAGGTTTAGAATACATTTTCAATTTGGCATTGGAGGTAGAGGCATCCTTACCTTCTACCTCAATCTTACCATCGTCGATCAAATCTTGGAAAAAATGGTGAAATTTCATGCATTTTTTTATTTTATGCCCTTTGATGTGGTGATAATTACGGTATTCATTATCCTTATACCAGCTTGGTTTTAGTTAGTTTTCATCATAAGGCCTTGTGTTAGGATAGACCATCATTCCCTGATCAACTAGATGTTGAAAGATGAAATCAAGAGAGTCTGCTAGCTGTGTGAATTGTTTTCGCTATGGTGGTTGACTATTGTTTTTGTTATTATTACCATTGTAATGTGAGTATAGGGAATCACAATAGCTAGATCCTTGATTTTGATTTTGATTGGTTTGATTACCTTGATTTATCTGGTTATTGTTCTGATTATGATTATTTTGATTATTTCTATTCTAATTACCTTGGTTGTTATTGTTGGATGCTTGAACATTTTGGAAATGCTTAGCATTTGTCGTTCCATCATTGAAAACACCTTTGTTCTTGGACCAGAACTTGGCTTTACCGTTAGTGTTGTTAGATGAATTAGAGGGATAATGTTTAATGGCCCCTTTCATCAAAATTCAATCTTCGATAGATTTTCCCTTTTTAATGAGTGCCTCAAATGAATCTAGGGAATCCATTCTCATTTGGAATGAAATTTTTGTAACCATATTCTTAGTGAAGATATTGACAAGGTGTGAATCAGGAATTTTCCAAGGTATACGATTTGCAAGATATCGCCATCTTTGAAGAAAGCTAGCAAAGGTTTCCCCATTTTGTTGCGTTGTGTTGCATAAGTCACTAAGTGCCCCTTGATGTTCAATGTTGTAAGAGTATTGGGAAACAAACTTCTCAGTAAGGTTAGGGAATGTTGATACTGAGCTGGGAACAAGATTCATTAGCCACTCAAGGGTAGGGCTGCCAAGACTCCTAGTGAAGATTCTTTGAAGGAAATTATCATTGTGGGAGACTTATTGAGATGATACATAGAATTCTTTGAGATGTTGTAAAGGGAATGGTTCTCCCTTTTATTTATCAAATTTAGGAATCTCAAAGCTGGTGGGGAATGGTTGAACATTGATTGATTTATCAAATGGATAAGGCCATATCTCTATGAAAGATAATTCCTTTTTCCTACATTTTTGCATAGTAGTCATCATGCTCTTAAGCTCATTGATTTGTTGCACCAACTCAGTTGGATTTTTATTGATGATTGTATGACCTTGATTTTATCCTCCTTCAAATGAGGTATTATGTCCTCTGGGAGGTGGAAGATTCATGTTGTGTCCTCTAAGAGGAAGGTCGGTGTTGTTTTTATGTTAATAATTTTGATTCTTCAAGACCTCACTAGGCTTTGAGAAAATTTAAGCAGGGTGTCACCCTGATGACCCTGGCAGATGTTCAGGTTCATGACCTTTGTTCAGTAAATTATTGTTCACTCCATTATTTGTGTTATCATTTGAGTTGGGCATATTTACAAGATGTTGGATTTGTTCAAGCATATGATTGGGAGAATGATTCATGTTATCAGATGTTGAAGGCATAGAAGGAATGACCTTGCCTTTGTTGGTTTGAATTAGATTATTCTCAAGTAAGGTACCATTGAAATTATTAGGGAGTGTGATACCCCTTTGAATAAGATTCAACAAGATATTATAACTATTTTCTTGGATTAAATATTCCACTAGACTCATGTTGTTAGGATCGTCAAAGAATTATTTGGCTCGTGGATTTTCATTGACACTTTTAGGTATGACCATTTTAAATTCTATATGTGGTTCCTCATCTTTATTAAAGTCTTCTTGATAAATAGTTTCTTGATCATTATCCATGGTAATAAATTCTTGTCTTATATTTTCTTGAGATTGGGTAAGTACCATGCATGGGTGACCTTGGATTGGATTGAAGAATGTTGAAAGATGATGAGAGGATTAAAGGAATTGATGAATTAGGAGAAACTTGGACTAAGATTTAAATTAGATCAAGAGGAATAAGGCTCAAGGATTGACTGGATTTTATTTGAGAGGAACTAAGCCTCAATGATTGATTTGATTTGATTTAGGATTAATTTGATTGATTGGATTTGAGTGATTTGGATTAGAGAGGAATTAAGCCTCATAGATTGATTTTATTTAAAGGTTTGGAACAAACCTCAGTGAAACAAGACCTTGTGATTGTGCAAACAAAGGATTGGATATGATTTAAAATATTCTCTTATTTGGGTGATAGACTAATGATCCCCCCAAAAAAGAGGATTGGATTAAAACTAGTGGTGAAAGACTCAATTCTTAAAGTAGCAAGGGATTAACATTTGCTTTGATTAAAGGTCTATGTGACACTATTGGATTCATTCTTTCACCATGTTTCTTGATTGAGGTGTGAAAGATGGATTGATTTGATCTTGATTTGAAGTCCAAGGTTTTGATTAATGCTCCTAATGTTTTGAAATATGAGTGAAGAAAGATTTGATTAAAGATGAGAAACTGATGAGTGATTTGAAGAATGATGAAGGTCAAAGGTACTTAATCGTAGGATTCCCAAGTGACAAAGGCCATGTTCACTTTGTTCTTGGAAATAAAATTGTTCAAGTAATAAAGTGTTTTCTTATTAATTAAATCATGTTTGATTTAATTATTAAGTCACTTATTATCTCTTTCTACTTAAGCTAAACTTTAGGCATATAATAATTAATTACTTTATTAATTATTATTGTGCAACCTAGGTTTTACCTTTTTAGGTTTTCAGATCTCCTTTTATAAGGATTGACCTCTTTTGTAATCTTAATTCTAAACATTCATTTTTATTGATTTGGAACTTTTGTTTTTTCACATCAAGGATTTCTCCTCTCTCTTGGATCCATATGTTCAAGTCTCCATAGTTGTTTTCTTCTCTCTCTTTCTGTGATAGGTGTTTGCGTGTAGGTGTTCTTGGGAGTTGTGGGTGAACAGGGGCTCAAATTGTTTGGCCCCTAGGCCCTATTTTTTTTTTTTCTATGACGGTCATACAGCCATCAAATTTAGCATCGCAAACTACTGATGTCAACAATACATCAGCGTTTTCCAGACACCATTTTGGGCCCTCCAGAGCACTTGTTGGTTTTTTGCTCATAACTTGAACATACAAAATCATTTTTCGGCAAACGAGATACTGTTGGAAAGCTTGTTCAGAGACAAATCTTTCTAGCATTTTGGATTTTGGATTTTTTTCTTCCATTTTTTGCACCAAGGGTTCAAAGACACAACTTCTTTTCTGACTTCTATCTAGCGCTGCTTGTGGTTGTTTGCTCATAACTTGAGCATATAGTGTCAAAATTGGGAAAAAAAGATATTGTCAAAAAGTTGTTTCCAAGATCTATCCAGATCAGGAGGTTTGAATTTTTTATTATTCTTTTTTGATGGTTTTTTTTTACTATCAAATCCAAATGTTCATTTTTGCACTCTGGAAGCTCTATCTTGCGCATTCAGACTCCGTTTTGGGAAAATGATATATCATTGGAAAGATTGTTCTGAGAACTTTTCAGTGTTGTGAGTCATTTTTCCAGATTCTGCTCCAGGTACATTTTATTCAGATTTTTGCAATCTTGCAATCTGGTGGATATCTTGGATGTTTCAGGTCTTGGTATCTTTTCCTTTTGAGAGATGACTCATCTTAGGTTGTTCTTTTGTTTCAGCGGCCTTCACTCTTCTTTGAGTAGTGTATACTTCACTTTTGTATCATTCTTTTATGCACACGTATTGAGATAAAGTGTCATTCTATTGCATGTATGGGATTTTTCACATGTTCGTGCTCTATGTACTTGCACTCCATTATAAAGTGTCAAGGGGGGTTTGATGTTTTCCTTTTTTTGCCATCTACTTTTGTCATGTGAGTTTTCCTCCAATGACATTAGCCTTAGGTATCTCTATATGTGTTTGTACTCTCTCTGGAGTTCATAGTGGATGATCTTTTCAATGTACCTATCTTTACTCCCTTGTCAATATTATGGGGGGTTTCTACTATTGGTTATATTGCTTCCTTGGTTTGATAGTGTGAGCTATGTATTTAGTATTTAATTCTATGTACTAGGTGGATATAATGGTTGGGTACCTATGCATTCTTGTGAGATGGATCATTTACCATATGGACACTCTTTCTTTCCTATTTTTGGGTGAACTCTTCCAGCTTTGATTGATTAGCTCTTCAGACTTTGGTGTTTTTATGCCATCTGTATTTTTTATTTGAGGTGTTTGCCTTTGTTTTCCTCTTGATCTGAGCAGTGTCATTTGAGGGCACTCATGCAAATTACAGTATTTTGTATCTTTGACTTTAGTTTTTTTCCTTTGTTTGCCTCCTGATTCGAGTAGTGTCATTTCAGGGCACTCATGCAAATTATAGTCTTCTCTACCTAGTCATATTTCAGTAGAGGATCTTTAGATCATCGGTTACTTCTTGACAGAGTTCGCAACTTCTTGCTTCAGTGATGTTGTACATGTTCATCTTTGTTCCTATTTTGTGGAACATTCCTAGTTTTGGAGGCTTCTTCAGTTCTTCAGACTAGTCTTTGTCTGTTTTTGGAGTAGAGTTTTTCCCATGTGGTTTTCTATATTTCTTTGCTTTATAGAGACTCTCTTTTGTACTTGGGTACCTGATCAGGCCTTTTTTTTTCGGGACCCATTTTCTTTTAGTAGTTCTTTCTAGGTTTTTAGCTTCTCCCAAAGTTGATCTTAAGGGTGGGTGTTAGAGCAATAAAGTGTTTGCAAATTAATTAGATCATGTTTGATTTAATTATTAAGTCACTTATTATATCTTTCTACTTAAGATAAACTTTAGGCATATAATAATTAATTACTTTATTAATTATTATTTTGCAACCTAGGTTTTACCTTTTTAGGTTTTCAGATCTCCTTTTATAAGGAGTGATCTCTTTTGTAATCTTAATTCTGAACATTCATTTTTATTGATTTGCAAATTTTTTTTTTGCACATCAAGGATTTATCCTCTCTCGTGGATCCATACATTCAGGTCTCCATAGATATTTACTTCTCTCTCTTTCTGTGACAGGTGTTTGCATGTAGGTGTTCTTGGGAGCTGTGGGTTATTTTTCATCAACTCCAATAAAAATTAGTAACCCACATGTTATAGCTAATTTTATCAAAAATTTCACTGGCTTCAAGAGTCTTTTGGATAGATTTCGAATAGGATTTATTGACTCTAGCCTTTTTATCAATAATCTTCTTTTCTTTGTAGACTTGGGAAATTGGAAGTTTTACCTTCTTATGTTTCACAACAATAGTCATGTATTAAAATAAAGAAAAAATGATGTAGAATGTGATGAAAAAATCAGGAAGGAAATATCTTGAAAGATCAAAGGATGTTCTTGGGAAGAACCAATTCCATGCATACATCAAACATTTGGATTACAAGTACATTTATCAAAAATGATCCTACAAGGGACACAGTAACATTGCTAGATTCAAGTGTATGGGTTTGTTTTGTAATGAAAAGTAACAAGAACACCTTTTATCCCTAGAAGGAGATTTGTTGAGACTAAAAATATTTTCTCACCGACTAGGAACACACCCAACAACTCCTCAGAATATGAACATCACCAAATACACAATGGATCCAGACATGATGTTGTATTATCAAAGTGTTAACATTGATGGGGGCTCGATATGGTGAGTGTCTTGGGGATATTACTATTCTCCTTGCATGCATATTATCATCCTTTTAGAGGTGAAATTGGTGGCCACTACTCTATAGCTTTTAGTCAAGGCATTCATTCATGATCATCCCCTATAGTTTCAACTTGTGATATTGAGGCCTATAGCCCTAAAAGTAATTCAACCAATGTAGTCCCACTGTATGATTAAATATTGGTGATCAAATTGGAAAACAACCAGCACTCAATAAACCATTAGCTCAGGAATTTAGCTATAGGAGGCCATATCAAATGAACCAACTAAATTCCCAAAATCGGCTTATTGCTTCCTAGTTGAAGTGAGTTTAATCCTTCTTATGATGCTCATAAAATTGGCATAGAGGATTAGTGACTTGACTACTCCAAAATGGAAGATTCAAATGCAATGCAAAACTATAAATGAACTAGAATGCAAGATTAACAAAACTAGAATGGACGCAAGCAACTAGTATTCTAGAATTAGAATGCAAGAACTATGCTATTGATTAACAATGTAAGAAAGTAAACTAGATTAACAAAGAAATATTATGCTAAGAATAAAGAAAACTTAGAATGAAAGAGAACTATGAGCATGTAAATGAAAGTAACTAAAGCTAGGAATTCAAATTAGCAAGATTACTCTAAGAATGCAAGAAAGAAAAATGCAAAAGACTAAGATAATCTAGATGGAACCCTTGAGCCAAGGAAGAGCTTCCTTTTAAAGGATTTTTCTCAAGAATGGAGGTGGAGATTAAGAGGCAAAAGAATGTGTGATTGAGATTAAGAGGCAAAAGAAGAGTGAAGGAGATGCAAGGTTAGGTATAGATTAGTGGTGACGATTAAGAGGCAAAAGAGATGTTAGGTAGGATAAGACAAAATAGAAATTTTGAAAGAAAAAATCTCCTTTAATTGCTAATCAATCAGGATTAAGTATGTGCACATATGTGAATGTGTTCTTTTAATAAAAGTGTAGGAACTTTATCTTAAAAGAAATGTTATAGAAATTAAATAAATATGAAAGCTCTAGAAATTAGACCATAGTATAAGTTTGATATAAGATTTTTTGATTTTTTGCACAATTATGTCTAGTAAATATACCTTTGAGATTTAGGATTTTATTTGAGGCAATTTGATCAAAATTAGGGGCTTAGGTTCTACTAGTCCAATTTTAGGTGATTACATTTTCCCCTATTTGAATCGATGTGTGCACAGCATGTTGATTCAAAGAATAGATAGCATCTAGATTAGAGAACAAATTTTTGGGAAGTGATGAGACTATTTCTGACAAGAGGAGAATTGACTCCGAACTTGATCAAATGAAGATCAATAAGAGAAATCAACTCTAGACTTGATTGAGCAAAAACTGACAAGCGAGACCAAAGTATCCAACCTAATATGAAACAATGAGATTGAATATCTTTCCAAATATTTTGATATAACTTCTATGACAAGGATTATGAGGAAGTTAACCACCTGATTGAGAGACAATAACAAGTTGGTATGAGTTCTGATCAACTTGATATGACCTAAGAGATCAAGTTGATACTTTTCTGAGTGAACTGATGTGAAGTGATGAGAACACTCTTTCAGAAAGGATGTAGAGAATATAAACTTGATATGATTCATGAAGCTGAGATGCCTCAAGTGATGTTATTTTAGTCAGTGATTGACTTGATCGATAAAGATTTGGTTCACAATTGCTAAATTTGCAGATTAGGATATTTGATTGATGATGAAGATTTTTTATATTGTCATGCCCCCTCAAGATTGAAATGGAAAGGAAGAAAGGAGGTGAAAGTGAGAAGGAAGTGATAGTGTCAGTGGTTAATTGCATCTGACCAAGAAAGGTTGACTATGCAATTTGACTAGATAAATGATCTTAGATTTTTATTTTGATCCCGAAAATAGTTTTAGGATGTCAAACTTAGCTAGAAGTTCAATTCACATTAATCAGAGTAGGTTGAAAATTAGATCAAAGATGATGATTCATAGTTGAATTCCCTAGTGGGGAGAAAAGAAGAATGAAAAGAGAAATCATAGGTCAAGGGAGACTAAAAATGTGCAACTACATTCTCCCTTAGAATGAAATGTAGCCTAAGACACGAGTCAAGTCATTGACCCTATAGCCATTAATTTATGATCATTTGAGTGTTTTGGGACATCAGAGGTTAGTAAAACCTTCACTAGTGCAAGAGAAACCATGGAGATATGAATACAAACTCATTAGATAAAATGTAGGAAACACATGTAAGCATCAAGACATAAGAGTCGGGATGACCTAAACATGGTTTCCAATTTAATGTTGTAAGATAACACTTGTACCAAGGTACAAGCTGCCAAGATAACCAGGAGTGTCGTCTTATATTCCATACACAAGAAAAAAACAAGGAGATAATTCCAACCTCACCTAAGTGTAAATATAAAGAGGGTTGAGGTATGTGTGGCATTCCAATCGTGGTGGAGGTTCTTACCATAGACACCCAATTTGTTAGACAACTTAGGATCATTGAAATTACACCACAAGAAGAAATCAAAGAAAATGTATTATGCCCCTAGTCATGAATCTCTAGTCAAGTAGACATTGTCGAGCGACCTTAGAAGACATACAAGTGAAAATCAATCATAATAGACAACACACAAGAAACTAGTTCAACATATCTTAGTCATTTTTAGTTTTATAAGATGTAGTTTGTGTTGGATGTTAAGGAAACACCTTTGTGCTAGTGTCAAAGTGTAGGGATGTAGTGGATAGTGCAACATCCGATATGTGTTGAGAAACATAGTAATGTCCAGATTGGTAGTGTTAAGAAATATTGTAGGATTGGGGTGTTGAGAAACACCGAGTAGTGTCTATGATAAATTGTCCGTCAAGAAGGATTGATAAACTAACTCAAATTAAGCTTAGGAGATCAATCAAGTTGTAAAGCACTGACAACTTAGATAGGCCTGTGATTTCTCCCAAACGACTGATAAGAACCAAGGACAAGACGAAGACTAGTTCTAGGCCATGACATAACAAGGAAAAAGAGAATGAGATAATTGCAGGGAGATTGCTGGAAGAACGAGAGCTCTGCCACACATTGATAGATGGAGTGCTAATTACAAGTGACACCTTTTTTCTAAGTTTTCACAACTTGATATTATTTTATTTTAGCTACCAAGGTGCCTATTTCCAATTTTTCACCAAGGCACTTTTTTCTCTTTTCTGATTTTTTTTTTCTTTTCTATTTTTTTCTATTTTTCTATTTTTTATATTTCATTTTTTTGAGGATACATCAAGGCACTTGTTTCTAGGTTTTCACCAAGTTGATCATTTTTTTTAGGACATTTTACAATATTTAGTATTTTTTTAGGACTTTATATCCTTTTTTGACTTTTTTCAAGATTATAAGTTGTACAGGAAATGTCGAATGTCTAGCTGTAGAATCATTTTGGGTGCAAAGTGCTGAGAAGCTCTCTGAGAAAATCACATTTTGGAGTACCTAGTTGATAAATCTAGAACCAAATACTACAGTGATGACAAAAGAACCAAGCTAGTTAGGTTCAAATTTTCCCTTCTATTCTTGATGTTGTTGATTCTTTGGGTTCTTTCTCAGGATGAGATCGCTGACCTAAAATTATCGATGATGAACCTTATTGTTGTAGCCTCTAGAAATTCTCTTTTGATAGACCCTCAAATGGTCAAATGCTTCTTTTCTATGTTCATCCAATAGTTCTATCTCTTGAAGTCAGGAGATTCTATAATAATCATATGTGATAAGCCCATGTAATGACACCCTAAGTGAAGGTATCTAGTCTTCAATTGGTAGGATAGCTTCATAACCATAGACCAATGAAAATGGTGTAGCCCATGTAGAAATTTTAATGATTTTTGTGTAGACCCATAGAGTTTGGTTGATCTGTAGATGCCAATATCTTCCCAACTTGTTAACCATGTAGTGTAGGATTTTCAGGATTGTTTTGTTTGAGGCTTCTTCTTGTCCATTCCCCTAAGGATAGTAGATAGAGGAAGAATTATGTGCTATGTGAAACTTAGTGCAGAGCTCATCAATGTCACTATTCTTGAAATGGCCTCCGTTATCTGTAACAATCGAGGAGGGTATTTTGTATCTATACATGATATAGTTGAATACAAACATAGCTACCTATTTTCCTATTGCTTTGATAAGTGGTACCACTTCAACCCATTTTGTAAAATATACATTAGATTTTATGATGAAATTATGGCCATTAGAGGAAGAAGGGTAAATCTAGCCCACAAGATCAAAAGCCCATTGTTGAAATGGCCAGTGAGTGATGAAAGGTAGAAAATCTTGAGAAAGAGCATGAATTAGATTCCCATGAAACTGGCATTTTTGACAGGTTTTAGGAAATTGAATAGCATCCTTCTCCATGGTAGGCCATTAATAACCTACTCTAAGGATCTTTTTCACTAAATATAAACTGTTCGATTGGAATCTACAGATACCCTCGTGAACTTCCTGAAAGCGCTCTCTTAGACTCCTCGTACTCTAAATACCTAAGAAGTGTATCATTGAGACTTCTCCTGAACAAGTCATTTGTGATGATGAGATACTGGGAGGCATTTCAAACGAGGTTCCATTTTTCATTCTAGGACAGAGAGTCAAGTATGGTTTGGTCTTTCAGGTAATCATAGATTTGGCTATATCTAGAGGTATCAGAAGAAATGATGGAGAATACAATTTGGGAATTAGGCATGTCATAAGAAGGGAATGGGAGCTCTTCCATGAGGAAGTCAACATAATTGGTGTTCTTCAAGTTGTAGCATTGAGGCTAAGGTAGCCATGGCATCTATTTCTTTGTTCTATGTACGTGGTAGCTGTTAGAAGGTGATGAACACAAAGTATTTCTTTAAATTATCAACCAGATATTTTTATGGAAAGAGTTTATCCTTTAGTTTGATATTCATTAGTGACTTGGTTGATTACTAGTTGAGAATCACCATAAACATGAATCTCTTTGATCTTCCATTCAATAGAAAGTTTGATTCCATTAGCTAGTCCCTCATATTCTGACACATTGTTCGTGCAATATGGGAAAATCATCTTGCATGGCTTAGGAATTTTGTAACATTGTGGAGAAATGAACAAAACTCCAGCACCTACACCATGTTGTGTGAATGAGCCATCCAAGTACATTTTCCAAGGATGTTGAGTCAAATGTAGAATAAATTCATCGAGAAAGTCCACCACAATAAATTGTGTCTTGTAATGATGCGTCTGCTAGTTGATCAACCAATGTTTTCCCTTTGATTTATTTTTTATCAACATACGTGATATCAGATTCACTAAGAATCATGACCCATTTAGCTAACTATCCAGTTAATGTTGCCTTGTTCAGTAGGTGCTTAAGACGATCAATTTTAGTTATCAATTATGTAGAGTAAGATAACATATAGTGTCAGAACTTATGAGAAGAAAACACTACTGCTAGATAAGCCTTTTCAATCACTATGTAGTTGAGCTCATATGAGATTAGTGTTATATTGATGTAATAAATGGCTCGTTCTCATCCTTGATCATCATGTTGCGCAAGAAATGCTCCTACAGAAGAATTAGTAGCTGAAATGTAAAGCAATAAGGGATTTCCAAGAGTATGGACCATTAATAGAGGAAGATTAGCCAAGTACTCTTTGATTTATTGAAAAAAAATTCTGCAATCCTCATTCCATTTGAATGTGACACCCTTATGACAAGTCTTAGTGAAGGGTTGTTCCTTATCATCAATTTGTGAGATAAATCTCCTGACGGATTGTAGTTTACCTTGCAACATCCTAATGAAATTAGGGGCTTAGGTTCTACTAGACAAATTTTAGGTGATTAGACCTACAAGTAGGATTGAGGTCATTCATCCCTACGTGTGATGAAGAATATGTGAACACAAAAGTGTAAACATAGAATTAACCATATCTTGTGAGACTTTAATATCAAGGAAGCATATATTTATAGTGGGTGGAAGAGTTGACATCTTCTTGTCCCCACTTTGAGTCATTCCTAGGAGATGTTTATGTCAACAGGTAGGCTCTCTAAAGGTTTAATGAAAGAGCATATGGATTGACCCTGGAAGGAGTCTGGATTTTTATTTATCCCTCAAGGGGAAAATAGAATACTCTCCTATCCAATGAGGTTTTCTTGAAAACACACCAAACAATTTATCAATTCCAAGTTTCTTTAAGATAACAATTCAAAAGGTTCTAGGTTTCTATTTTTCCCACTTGGAGAAAAGAGCATACTCCACTAGCTAGTGAATGATTATCAAAAATAAACTTCCTACTTAATGCTTTGTGCCTAAGAAATCATTAAGAAAACACAATATTTGGTTGAATCTCCTTGGCAACCTACAAAACAACCTTAGTGAGTAGTTCATTATGTTTGGTCAAGGCTAACAACATCCTGCAAAATGAACAAGTTAGTAGTCTCAAAATGTTCAAGCCTTGGTCAATCATTCTACAAAATCACTGTTAAAAGGCATAAAATGTTAGAAAACTTCAAAAAACCTAGATCAACAACCTTAAAATGCAAGATATTATGGAAAAAGATGAAAGCAACCAAAGACACCTATTGTTAGAGATGCTTGTCTGCGGGTAGAGATGCCTATGTACATCCAGAGCTACCTGTGTAGAGACACCTATGTACAGGAAGAGACATATGTACAACAAGGAAATATAAACTACAAATTTTTCAAGATTTTATACTCCCATTAACTTGCAAATTCATAAAAAAAGGTTTTTATGATGAAATACAGTAATTTTTAACCTTAATATGCTTGAAAACTTTACTTTAACAATCAAAAAGGCTAGTGTGAAAGAGAAACTCCCTTTCTGGAAGAGACATCTGTGTACATGTAGAGGCAACTATTTGTGCATGAAGGAAATGAAAACAACATTTTTCTTACTATTATGTGTTTCTCTTAACTTGTAAATACAATAAAAGTATTTTAATGATGATATTCAACAAGTACTATCCTTAATGTGATTGAAAATACAAGGTTTTTTATTAAAAAAGGCTAAAGGGGAAGAAAAACACCATTTCTAGTAGAGATGCATGTCTGTAGGCAGAGACACCTATGTATAGGAAGAGATACCTATGTAGCGGAGACACCTATCTGCAAGAGGAGATGCCTCTATATGCGTGGAGACACTTGTCTGCAAGTTTCATGTAAAATTCTCACAAAACTAAGAAATGAAGTTAGATAATCAGAATGTGGGTCCCACCAAGTGTGCTAGAATGTATATAAGGAAAAGTGACCCGTGTGGAACAAGCATAAACACTCAAATGTTAGTTATACATGTGCATAATCAAATCTTAAAACTAACAAGGAAACCATGTTCATTCTCATTCCTTCACTACTCTCCACATAACCTCAAATGAGCGTGAAGCAAGTGCACCCAAGACTTTTTTTATTTAAACTCTTAGAGAGGTTGTGGGTGTGCTCTCCCAACACAAGTATAAATACCACTATTAAATGCAAAATAGATTGAAATAAAGATTGAAATACTCAAGGAGGAGATATGGAAGCAACCCTCAAGCTCATATAACATGAAACTATGGAATAAATGAAGCTATTACATGGAACTATGATTAGTCATTAATGAAACTATCTAAGAATTTAAGTTCTAAATCTACTAGCAATGCAATCAAATACCAAATGGTTAGTAATAAAACTACAATGAAAACATAAAATTCTAAAATGCAAGAATAAATGCAAAGCAATTATGGATGATTTTCTTGAGGCAAGGGTCCTATTTATTAGATTTTGGAGGGTTGGGGTGAGGTGGCATCCATGTGGCATCCACATAGGTGCCACCAAGGAGACACATAAGCCATTCAAAGTCCAAAACTTTCTCACACACATGTGAACAACTTGGGATGTGAAGGGTCAATGTGTACTCCAAGTACATATGTGTAAGTGTGTGTAAGAGATGTGTACGAGAAAGTCAATTTTCACACTTATGGAAAGTGTACGAGGTGTCATCAAAATTGTAAAAAGCCTTGTTTAGGCATTTTTTAGCAAATTTTAAAAAGGTGAATTTTAAATTATTTGCTCACACATATGTGAGAAAATAATTAGGACTAATTTTTGTACAAAGATGAAAATTAGCTTAATTAACCTTGTTTAATTAATAAATAGGCTTATTTGATAGAAAGTGATGTGTGTAGGAAAGCATCTAGGTTAGGTTTAAGATTAAATTAAATAAAATTTAATTTAATCATGGTTTAGTAGAAATAAAGCATGTGGAGGAATAAATAAATTAAAAATTTATTTAAAAGGGGAAAATGGAGAAACATGTAATAAATTAAATTTAATACATTAGGGGGTAGTATTTAAATTTAATTTAAATACTATAGGTAGGGTTCATATATTTAATTAAATAGATAGATGAATATAAAAAATATAATTAATTAAAATTAACCATAATGTTATTTGGGGTCATTAATTACATTAAATTTAATTAATCTTAAGTGGAAAAATGTAGGTTTCTACAACAACAATGTGGTCTAGGCTAATTGCTTTGACCACGTGTCCTCAAGGGGATTCCCCATAAGGCATCTAGCTCTGCAACAAATCAACAAGTTGCTCCTAGTCATGTTTACTTTAGAACATGAGGGTGCATATCATAAAGAGGAGCAAGTCAATCTTGCTCAAGGTAAGAATGTTCTAATGTGTGAGAGATTCATTATGTTTAACAATGGGGTGGTTTTCCAACAAGTTGTGATATGATTTTTATTATTACTACACTGCCTAGTTGTCCAACTGCGTGAAAGGAACAAAAAACTTATAAGGAAGGGAAGCTATTTCAACAAGCCATTTAATGGTTTTGTTAAATTTTCTCTTTTAAAAAAATAATTTTACATAGTAGATTAGAATTTTTCAGTTTTCGAAGAAGTGCATGAGCACAACTATTTCCCTTATAGAGATTGCATTTTTTTCTTTTATGGTGAGGTTACAGAGGTTGTAGATTTCTCATGAAGTTACAGGTGGCTAACGCATCATTTCAACATTGGTGACTCCATGCAAAATGGATTTTTTAAAGGCTAGTGATCATATGCTTAGTAGGAAAGAATCCCCTTTGAGTCGCTAGAAATGTTGGCTATTTTAGCCACCATTCAGCCCATCACAGATAACTGATCTGAGAAATCTTTTATGGGATGAACTCTCTTATAGTGGGTTAACATGTCATGTTGTCTTCAAGGTGGGATAACCTTCATGTTATCCTTGTTTTGTTATTTCACAGAGGTCCTTTTTGCCTCTTGAAAAATGGTGAACCAATTAGGCTTTTCCACGTGGCTCCATTCTTTTTAGCAATGTGGACCAACATTTTCCCAAATTTTAAAGTCCATGCATCTTTATTCTTCATCAACAATCATTGGTCCCCCACCATGTTGTGATCATCTTCAAGGAGCAATATGATAGATCGTGAGATGGCGAGGGTCAATGAGACAACACCATGTAGCAGGGTTAACATTTTGTGTTATCCCATTTTGGTATTCAGGGAGCAATGACAACTTTCCAAATGGAAAAATCTTGCATTTTCTTCTGCTGGTTATTGTGGAATCGTGCTAGATGTCTGATTTAAAATATTTTCTCCATCAAAGGTGGTGTTTTAATCTAGCATTGGGTATTTTTGTGTTGCATATGGGTTGTCCATTTCAAATATTCATTCTTCATCAATGACTCATATTTTTTATTGGTGGCCTAGGTCTTTTCCACGCATGGAGGTGTTACTTGTAGATGTGCAGGGTGGGTTAACATGTCATGTTATCCCATCTTGATATTTTTTTGCCAGTGGCCCGATTTAACTATTTGTAGCCATGACACATTATCAGATCCGATTCTTCAATTCCAAGCCAAATTGTTTGACTTTGAACACGACGTCAATGCACTCCATGCCTACTTATTAATTACATGGATATATTTAATCCCTTTTAACTGTTGGATGCATTCAAATTTGGCCCTTTTTCTTTCATTTCATGAATCAAGTTGTAGCAGAGATCATATTTATATCTGATATTATTATTTCTACATCTGTAACTCTAAATCTACCTCTATTGGGGTTTGAACTTCAAGTTTAAATCTATGTTATGTTTGAACTCTATAAAGGCAATTTATGTACATAAGCTCTGGGTTCTTCCGTATTTTCACTTGAAGTAGCATTAGGATTTGTAATTGTATTTTCCTTTTGTCTTACATTAATAGAAATTTGTTTGTTACTTTTCTTACCATTTAACTATCTTGTGCATATTGTTCCTGGTATTGAATGTTTGTATCTTTTAATTTTGTATGTCATGTTTAACCTACCTGTGAATATTTTATTGTGAAAATGTCTCCTTGCATCATTTCATTAGTTTTAACTCGCATATGAGTTCTTGGAGGGTAGATTAGAGTCAAGATTTGTGTATTTGGGTGCTTTATTAATGTTTTGTGCATCTTTAGACATGGAGAGTAACCATAGTTTCAATCTGGTGTGCCATTACTGTATTTCCCTTTCAACATATCCTTCTCCCTTTTCCTCAAAAGTAGTAGTTAGGTGCATCTTGATTGTAAAGGAATCCAAACTTCTCTGAATATTCAACCTCACTTGTCAAGTCCCACACTTGGATGTTGTTTCCATGTTTCACAGGGTCGCTTAGGTTGCTAAACACCACCTAAGCCTAAGTGTAGACTTTTGTGTTAACAAGAACATCATTCAACCTTTGCATGATATTATTAGGATATGAAAGGTCTTGAACCAAATCTTTGTACACATACAATATATATCAAAGAATATTACATACTAATTAGGAAGTCTCAAAGGATAATGAACCTAGTAGTAAAAGAAATAGTTAAGGAAAACCCAATTGGGTATGTGGAATTGAAAAGGTTATTATCAAATTTCTCTAAGTGGAGTTATTTTGCACACATTGTATCAGACTAATTAGCCTTGTAGACAACCAACATCCATCCAATATATGTAATAAAAACCTTATTCATAGGGGTAATCCAACTTAACCCTAGTCCCCCTTTCTTCTTTGGTCTAAAAATAGTGTCTCAATTGACCAATGCCATTCATTTCTTTACCTCCATACCTGTCCATAGTCTTCAGGGCACTCATGCAAATTATAGTCTTCTCTACCTAGTCATATTTCAGTAGAGGATCTTTAGATCATCGGTTACTTCTTGACAGAGTTCGCAACTTCTTGCTTCAGTGATGTTGTACATGTTCATCTTTGTTCCTATTTTGTGGAACATTCCTAGTTTTGGAGGCTTCTTCAGTTCTTCAGACTAGTCTTTGTCTGTTTTTGGAGTAGAGTTTTTCCCATGTGGTTTTCTATATTTCTTTGCTTTATAGAGACTCTCTTTTGTACTTGGGTACCTGATCAGGCCTTTTTTTTTCGGGACCCATTTTCTTTTAGTAGTTCTTTCTAGGTTTTTAGCTTCTCCCAAAGTTGATCTTAAGGGTGGGTGTTAGAGCAATAAAGTGTTTGCAAATTAATTAGATCATGTTTGATTTAATTATTAAGTCACTTATTATATCTTTCTACTTAAGATAAACTTTAGGCATATAATAATTAATTACTTTATTAATTATTATTTTGCAACCTAGGTTTTACCTTTTTAGGTTTTCAGATCTCCTTTTATAAGGAGTGATCTCTTTTGTAATCTTAATTCTGAACATTCATTTTTATTGATTTGCAAATTTTTTTTTTGCACATCAAGGATTTATCCTCTCTCGTGGATCCATACATTCAGGTCTCCATAGATATTTACTTCTCTCTCTTTCTGTGACAGGTGTTTGCATGTAGGTGTTCTTGGGAGCTGTGGGTTATTTTTCATCAACTCCAATAAAAATTAGTAACCCACATGTTATAGCTAATTTTATCAAAAATTTCACTGGCTTCAAGAGTCTTTTGGATAGATTTCGAATAGGATTTATTGACTCTAGCCTTTTTATCAATAATCTTCTTTTCTTTGTAGACTTGGGAAATTGGAAGTTTTACCTTCTTATGTTTCACAACAATAGTCATGTATTAAAATAAAGAAAAAATGATGTAGAATGTGATGAAAAAATCAGGAAGGAAATATCTTGAAAGATCAAAGGATGTTCTTGGGAAGAACCAATTCCATGCATACATCAAACATTTGGATTACAAGTACATTTATCAAAAATGATCCTACAAGGGACACAGTAACATTGCTAGATTCAAGTGTATGGGTTTGTTTTGTAATGAAAAGTAACAAGAACACCTTTTATCCCTAGAAGGAGATTTGTTGAGACTAAAAATATTTTCTCACCGACTAGGAACACACCCAACAACTCCTCAGAATATGAACATCACCAAATACACAATGGATCCAGACATGATGTTGTATTATCAAAGTGTTAACATTGATGGGGGCTCGATATGGTGAGTGTCTTGGGGATATTACTATTCTCCTTGCATGCATATTATCATCCTTTTAGAGGTGAAATTGGTGGCCACTACTCTATAGCTTTTAGTCAAGGCATTCATTCATGATCATCCCCTATAGTTTCAACTTGTGATATTGAGGCCTATAGCCCTAAAAGTAATTCAACCAATGTAGTCCCACTGTATGATTAAATATTGGTGATCAAATTGGAAAACAACCAGCACTCAATAAACCATTAGCTCAGGAATTTAGCTATAGGAGGCCATATCAAATGAACCAACTAAATTCCCAAAATCGGCTTATTGCTTCCTAGTTGAAGTGAGTTTAATCCTTCTTATGATGCTCATAAAATTGGCATAGAGGATTAGTGACTTGACTACTCCAAAATGGAAGATTCAAATGCAATGCAAAACTATAAATGAACTAGAATGCAAGATTAACAAAACTAGAATGGACGCAAGCAACTAGTATTCTAGAATTAGAATGCAAGAACTATGCTATTGATTAACAATGTAAGAAAGTAAACTAGATTAACAAAGAAATATTATGCTAAGAATAAAGAAAACTTAGAATGAAAGAGAACTATGAGCATGTAAATGAAAGTAACTAAAGCTAGGAATTCAAATTAGCAAGATTACTCTAAGAATGCAAGAAAGAAAAATGCAAAAGACTAAGATAATCTAGATGGAACCCTTGAGCCAAGGAAGAGCTTCCTTTTAAAGGATTTTTCTCAAGAATGGAGGTGGAGATTAAGAGGCAAAAGAATGTGTGATTGAGATTAAGAGGCAAAAGAAGAGTGAAGGAGATGCAAGGTTAGGTATAGATTAGTGGTGACGATTAAGAGGCAAAAGAGATGTTAGGTAGGATAAGACAAAATAGAAATTTTGAAAGAAAAAATCTCCTTTAATTGCTAATCAATCAGGATTAAGTATGTGCACATATGTGAATGTGTTCTTTTAATAAAAGTGTAGGAACTTTATCTTAAAAGAAATGTTATAGAAATTAAATAAATATGAAAGCTCTAGAAATTAGACCATAGTATAAGTTTGATATAAGATTTTTTGATTTTTTGCACAATTATGTCTAGTAAATATACCTTTGAGATTTAGGATTTTATTTGAGGCAATTTGATCAAAATTAGGGGCTTAGGTTCTACTAGTCCAATTTTAGGTGATTACATTTTCCCCTATTTGAATCGATGTGTGCACAGCATGTTGATTCAAAGAATAGATAGCATCTAGATTAGAGAACAAATTTTTGGGAAGTGATGAGACTATTTCTGACAAGAGGAGAATTGACTCCGAACTTGATCAAATGAAGATCAATAAGAGAAATCAACTCTAGACTTGATTGAGCAAAAACTGACAAGCGAGACCAAAGTATCCAACCTAATATGAAACAATGAGATTGAATATCTTTCCAAATATTTTGATATAACTTCTATGACAAGGATTATGAGGAAGTTAACCACCTGATTGAGAGACAATAACAAGTTGGTATGAGTTCTGATCAACTTGATATGACCTAAGAGATCAAGTTGATACTTTTCTGAGTGAACTGATGTGAAGTGATGAGAACACTCTTTCAGAAAGGATGTAGAGAATATAAACTTGATATGATTCATGAAGCTGAGATGCCTCAAGTGATGTTATTTTAGTCAGTGATTGACTTGATCGATAAAGATTTGGTTCACAATTGCTAAATTTGCAGATTAGGATATTTGATTGATGATGAAGATTTTTTATATTGTCATGCCCCCTCAAGATTGAAATGGAAAGGAAGAAAGGAGGTGAAAGTGAGAAGGAAGTGATAGTGTCAGTGGTTAATTGCATCTGACCAAGAAAGGTTGACTATGCAATTTGACTAGATAAATGATCTTAGATTTTTATTTTGATCCCGAAAATAGTTTTAGGATGTCAAACTTAGCTAGAAGTTCAATTCACATTAATCAGAGTAGGTTGAAAATTAGATCAAAGATGATGATTCATAGTTGAATTCCCTAGTGGGGAGAAAAGAAGAATGAAAAGAGAAATCATAGGTCAAGGGAGACTAAAAATGTGCAACTACATTCTCCCTTAGAATGAAATGTAGCCTAAGACACGAGTCAAGTCATTGACCCTATAGCCATTAATTTATGATCATTTGAGTGTTTTGGGACATCAGAGGTTAGTAAAACCTTCACTAGTGCAAGAGAAACCATGGAGATATGAATACAAACTCATTAGATAAAATGTAGGAAACACATGTAAGCATCAAGACATAAGAGTCGGGATGACCTAAACATGGTTTCCAATTTAATGTTGTAAGATAACACTTGTACCAAGGTACAAGCTGCCAAGATAACCAGGAGTGTCGTCTTATATTCCATACACAAGAAAAAAACAAGGAGATAATTCCAACCTCACCTAAGTGTAAATATAAAGAGGGTTGAGGTATGTGTGGCATTCCAATCGTGGTGGAGGTTCTTACCATAGACACCCAATTTGTTAGACAACTTAGGATCATTGAAATTACACCACAAGAAGAAATCAAAGAAAATGTATTATGCCCCTAGTCATGAATCTCTAGTCAAGTAGACATTGTCGAGCGACCTTAGAAGACATACAAGTGAAAATCAATCATAATAGACAACACACAAGAAACTAGTTCAACATATCTTAGTCATTTTTAGTTTTATAAGATGTAGTTTGTGTTGGATGTTAAGGAAACACCTTTGTGCTAGTGTCAAAGTGTAGGGATGTAGTGGATAGTGCAACATCCGATATGTGTTGAGAAACATAGTAATGTCCAGATTGGTAGTGTTAAGAAATATTGTAGGATTGGGGTGTTGAGAAACACCGAGTAGTGTCTATGATAAATTGTCCGTCAAGAAGGATTGATAAACTAACTCAAATTAAGCTTAGGAGATCAATCAAGTTGTAAAGCACTGACAACTTAGATAGGCCTGTGATTTCTCCCAAACGACTGATAAGAACCAAGGACAAGACGAAGACTAGTTCTAGGCCATGACATAACAAGGAAAAAGAGAATGAGATAATTGCAGGGAGATTGCTGGAAGAACGAGAGCTCTGCCACACATTGATAGATGGAGTGCTAATTACAAGTGACACCTTTTTTCTAAGTTTTCACAACTTGATATTATTTTATTTTAGCTACCAAGGTGCCTATTTCCAATTTTTCACCAAGGCACTTTTTTCTCTTTTCTGATTTTTTTTTTCTTTTCTATTTTTTTCTATTTTTCTATTTTTTATATTTCATTTTTTTGAGGATACATCAAGGCACTTGTTTCTAGGTTTTCACCAAGTTGATCATTTTTTTTAGGACATTTTACAATATTTAGTATTTTTTTAGGACTTTATATCCTTTTTTGACTTTTTTCAAGATTATAAGTTGTACAGGAAATGTCGAATGTCTAGCTGTAGAATCATTTTGGGTGCAAAGTGCTGAGAAGCTCTCTGAGAAAATCACATTTTGGAGTACCTAGTTGATAAATCTAGAACCAAATACTACAGTGATGACAAAAGAACCAAGCTAGTTAGGTTCAAATTTTCCCTTCTATTCTTGATGTTGTTGATTCTTTGGGTTCTTTCTCAGGATGAGATCGCTGACCTAAAATTATCGATGATGAACCTTATTGTTGTAGCCTCTAGAAATTCTCTTTTGATAGACCCTCAAATGGTCAAATGCTTCTTTTCTATGTTCATCCAATAGTTCTATCTCTTGAAGTCAGGAGATTCTATAATAATCATATGTGATAAGCCCATGTAATGACACCCTAAGTGAAGGTATCTAGTCTTCAATTGGTAGGATAGCTTCATAACCATAGACCAATGAAAATGGTGTAGCCCATGTAGAAATTTTAATGATTTTTGTGTAGACCCATAGAGTTTGGTTGATCTGTAGATGCCAATATCTTCCCAACTTGTTAACCATGTAGTGTAGGATTTTCAGGATTGTTTTGTTTGAGGCTTCTTCTTGTCCATTCCCCTAAGGATAGTAGATAGAGGAAGAATTATGTGCTATGTGAAACTTAGTGCAGAGCTCATCAATGTCACTATTCTTGAAATGGCCTCCGTTATCTGTAACAATCGAGGAGGGTATTTTGTATCTATACATGATATAGTTGAATACAAACATAGCTACCTATTTTCCTATTGCTTTGATAAGTGGTACCACTTCAACCCATTTTGTAAAATATACATTAGATTTTATGATGAAATTATGGCCATTAGAGGAAGAAGGGTAAATCTAGCCCACAAGATCAAAAGCCCATTGTTGAAATGGCCAGTGAGTGATGAAAGGTAGAAAATCTTGAGAAAGAGCATGAATTAGATTCCCATGAAACTGGCATTTTTGACAGGTTTTAGGAAATTGAATAGCATCCTTCTCCATGGTAGGCCATTAATAACCTACTCTAAGGATCTTTTTCACTAAATATAAACTGTTCGATTGGAATCTACAGATACCCTCGTGAACTTCCTGAAAGCGCTCTCTTAGACTCCTCGTACTCTAAATACCTAAGAAGTGTATCATTGAGACTTCTCCTGAACAAGTCATTTGTGATGATGAGATACTGGGAGGCATTTCAAACGAGGTTCCATTTTTCATTCTAGGACAGAGAGTCAAGTATGGTTTGGTCTTTCAGGTAATCATAGATTTGGCTATATCTAGAGGTATCAGAAGAAATGATGGAGAATACAATTTGGGAATTAGGCATGTCATAAGAAGGGAATGGGAGCTCTTCCATGAGGAAGTCAACATAATTGGTGTTCTTCAAGTTGTAGCATTGAGGCTAAGGTAGCCATGGCATCTATTTCTTTGTTCTATGTACGTGGTAGCTGTTAGAAGGTGATGAACACAAAGTATTTCTTTAAATTATCAACCAGATATTTTTATGGAAAGAGTTTATCCTTTAGTTTGATATTCATTAGTGACTTGGTTGATTACTAGTTGAGAATCACCATAAACATGAATCTCTTTGATCTTCCATTCAATAGAAAGTTTGATTCCATTAGCTAGTCCCTCATATTCTGACACATTGTTCGTGCAATATGGGAAAATCATCTTGCATGGCTTAGGAATTTTGTAACATTGTGGAGAAATGAACAAAACTCCAGCACCTACACCATGTTGTGTGAATGAGCCATCCAAGTACATTTTCCAAGGATGTTGAGTCAAATGTAGAATAAATTCATCGAGAAAGTCCACCACAATAAATTGTGTCTTGTAATGATGCGTCTGCTAGTTGATCAACCAATGTTTTCCCTTTGATTTATTTTTTATCAACATACGTGATATCAGATTCACTAAGAATCATGACCCATTTAGCTAACTATCCAGTTAATGTTGCCTTGTTCAGTAGGTGCTTAAGACGATCAATTTTAGTTATCAATTATGTAGAGTAAGATAACATATAGTGTCAGAACTTATGAGAAGAAAACACTACTGCTAGATAAGCCTTTTCAATCACTATGTAGTTGAGCTCATATGAGATTAGTGTTATATTGATGTAATAAATGGCTCGTTCTCATCCTTGATCATCATGTTGCGCAAGAAATGCTCCTACAGAAGAATTAGTAGCTGAAATGTAAAGCAATAAGGGATTTCCAAGAGTATGGACCATTAATAGAGGAAGATTAGCCAAGTACTCTTTGATTTATTGAAAAAAAATTCTGCAATCCTCATTCCATTTGAATGTGACACCCTTATGACAAGTCTTAGTGAAGGGTTGTTCCTTATCATCAATTTGTGAGATAAATCTCCTGACGGATTGTAGTTTACCTTGCAACATCCTAATGAAATTAGGGGCTTAGGTTCTACTAGACAAATTTTAGGTGATTAGACCTACAAGTAGGATTGAGGTCATTCATCCCTACGTGTGATGAAGAATATGTGAACACAAAAGTGTAAACATAGAATTAACCATATCTTGTGAGACTTTAATATCAAGGAAGCATATATTTATAGTGGGTGGAAGAGTTGACATCTTCTTGTCCCCACTTTGAGTCATTCCTAGGAGATGTTTATGTCAACAGGTAGGCTCTCTAAAGGTTTAATGAAAGAGCATATGGATTGACCCTGGAAGGAGTCTGGATTTTTATTTATCCCTCAAGGGGAAAATAGAATACTCTCCTATCCAATGAGGTTTTCTTGAAAACACACCAAACAATTTATCAATTCCAAGTTTCTTTAAGATAACAATTCAAAAGGTTCTAGGTTTCTATTTTTCCCACTTGGAGAAAAGAGCATACTCCACTAGCTAGTGAATGATTATCAAAAATAAACTTCCTACTTAATGCTTTGTGCCTAAGAAATCATTAAGAAAACACAATATTTGGTTGAATCTCCTTGGCAACCTACAAAACAACCTTAGTGAGTAGTTCATTATGTTTGGTCAAGGCTAACAACATCCTGCAAAATGAACAAGTTAGTAGTCTCAAAATGTTCAAGCCTTGGTCAATCATTCTACAAAATCACTGTTAAAAGGCATAAAATGTTAGAAAACTTCAAAAAACCTAGATCAACAACCTTAAAATGCAAGATATTATGGAAAAAGATGAAAGCAACCAAAGACACCTATTGTTAGAGATGCTTGTCTGCGGGTAGAGATGCCTATGTACATCCAGAGCTACCTGTGTAGAGACACCTATGTACAGGAAGAGACATATGTACAACAAGGAAATATAAACTACAAATTTTTCAAGATTTTATACTCCCATTAACTTGCAAATTCATAAAAAAAGGTTTTTATGATGAAATACAGTAATTTTTAACCTTAATATGCTTGAAAACTTTACTTTAACAATCAAAAAGGCTAGTGTGAAAGAGAAACTCCCTTTCTGGAAGAGACATCTGTGTACATGTAGAGGCAACTATTTGTGCATGAAGGAAATGAAAACAACATTTTTCTTACTATTATGTGTTTCTCTTAACTTGTAAATACAATAAAAGTATTTTAATGATGATATTCAACAAGTACTATCCTTAATGTGATTGAAAATACAAGGTTTTTTATTAAAAAAGGCTAAAGGGGAAGAAAAACACCATTTCTAGTAGAGATGCATGTCTGTAGGCAGAGACACCTATGTATAGGAAGAGATACCTATGTAGCGGAGACACCTATCTGCAAGAGGAGATGCCTCTATATGCGTGGAGACACTTGTCTGCAAGTTTCATGTAAAATTCTCACAAAACTAAGAAATGAAGTTAGATAATCAGAATGTGGGTCCCACCAAGTGTGCTAGAATGTATATAAGGAAAAGTGACCCGTGTGGAACAAGCATAAACACTCAAATGTTAGTTATACATGTGCATAATCAAATCTTAAAACTAACAAGGAAACCATGTTCATTCTCATTCCTTCACTACTCTCCACATAACCTCAAATGAGCGTGAAGCAAGTGCACCCAAGACTTTTTTTATTTAAACTCTTAGAGAGGTTGTGGGTGTGCTCTCCCAACACAAGTATAAATACCACTATTAAATGCAAAATAGATTGAAATAAAGATTGAAATACTCAAGGAGGAGATATGGAAGCAACCCTCAAGCTCATATAACATGAAACTATGGAATAAATGAAGCTATTACATGGAACTATGATTAGTCATTAATGAAACTATCTAAGAATTTAAGTTCTAAATCTACTAGCAATGCAATCAAATACCAAATGGTTAGTAATAAAACTACAATGAAAACATAAAATTCTAAAATGCAAGAATAAATGCAAAGCAATTATGGATGATTTTCTTGAGGCAAGGGTCCTATTTATTAGATTTTGGAGGGTTGGGGTGAGGTGGCATCCATGTGGCATCCACATAGGTGCCACCAAGGAGACACATAAGCCATTCAAAGTCCAAAACTTTCTCACACACATGTGAACAACTTGGGATGTGAAGGGTCAATGTGTACTCCAAGTACATATGTGTAAGTGTGTGTAAGAGATGTGTACGAGAAAGTCAATTTTCACACTTATGGAAAGTGTACGAGGTGTCATCAAAATTGTAAAAAGCCTTGTTTAGGCATTTTTTAGCAAATTTTAAAAAGGTGAATTTTAAATTATTTGCTCACACATATGTGAGAAAATAATTAGGACTAATTTTTGTACAAAGATGAAAATTAGCTTAATTAACCTTGTTTAATTAATAAATAGGCTTATTTGATAGAAAGTGATGTGTGTAGGAAAGCATCTAGGTTAGGTTTAAGATTAAATTAAATAAAATTTAATTTAATCATGGTTTAGTAGAAATAAAGCATGTGGAGGAATAAATAAATTAAAAATTTATTTAAAAGGGGAAAATGGAGAAACATGTAATAAATTAAATTTAATACATTAGGGGGTAGTATTTAAATTTAATTTAAATACTATAGGTAGGGTTCATATATTTAATTAAATAGATAGATGAATATAAAAAATATAATTAATTAAAATTAACCATAATGTTATTTGGGGTCATTAATTACATTAAATTTAATTAATCTTAAGTGGAAAAATGTAGGTTTCTACAACAACAATGTGGTCTAGGCTAATTGCTTTGACCACGTGTCCTCAAGGGGATTCCCCATAAGGCATCTAGCTCTGCAACAAATCAACAAGTTGCTCCTAGTCATGTTTACTTTAGAACATGAGGGTGCATATCATAAAGAGGAGCAAGTCAATCTTGCTCAAGGTAAGAATGTTCTAATGTGTGAGAGATTCATTATGTTTAACAATGGGGTGGTTTTCCAACAAGTTGTGATATGATTTTTATTATTACTACACTGCCTAGTTGTCCAACTGCGTGAAAGGAACAAAAAACTTATAAGGAAGGGAAGCTATTTCAACAAGCCATTTAATGGTTTTGTTAAATTTTCTCTTTTAAAAAAATAATTTTACATAGTAGATTAGAATTTTTCAGTTTTCGAAGAAGTGCATGAGCACAACTATTTCCCTTATAGAGATTGCATTTTTTTCTTTTATGGTGAGGTTACAGAGGTTGTAGATTTCTCATGAAGTTACAGGTGGCTAACGCATCATTTCAACATTGGTGACTCCATGCAAAATGGATTTTTTAAAGGCTAGTGATCATATGCTTAGTAGGAAAGAATCCCCTTTGAGTCGCTAGAAATGTTGGCTATTTTAGCCACCATTCAGCCCATCACAGATAACTGATCTGAGAAATCTTTTATGGGATGAACTCTCTTATAGTGGGTTAACATGTCATGTTGTCTTCAAGGTGGGATAACCTTCATGTTATCCTTGTTTTGTTATTTCACAGAGGTCCTTTTTGCCTCTTGAAAAATGGTGAACCAATTAGGCTTTTCCACGTGGCTCCATTCTTTTTAGCAATGTGGACCAACATTTTCCCAAATTTTAAAGTCCATGCATCTTTATTCTTCATCAACAATCATTGGTCCCCCACCATGTTGTGATCATCTTCAAGGAGCAATATGATAGATCGTGAGATGGCGAGGGTCAATGAGACAACACCATGTAGCAGGGTTAACATTTTGTGTTATCCCATTTTGGTATTCAGGGAGCAATGACAACTTTCCAAATGGAAAAATCTTGCATTTTCTTCTGCTGGTTATTGTGGAATCGTGCTAGATGTCTGATTTAAAATATTTTCTCCATCAAAGGTGGTGTTTTAATCTAGCATTGGGTATTTTTGTGTTGCATATGGGTTGTCCATTTCAAATATTCATTCTTCATCAATGACTCATATTTTTTATTGGTGGCCTAGGTCTTTTCCACGCATGGAGGTGTTACTTGTAGATGTGCAGGGTGGGTTAACATGTCATGTTATCCCATCTTGATATTTTTTTGCCAGTGGCCCGATTTAACTATTTGTAGCCATGACACATTATCAGATCCGATTCTTCAATTCCAAGCCAAATTGTTTGACTTTGAACACGACGTCAATGCACTCCATGCCTACTTATTAATTACATGGATATATTTAATCCCTTTTAACTGTTGGATGCATTCAAATTTGGCCCTTTTTCTTTCATTTCATGAATCAAGTTGTAGCAGAGATCATATTTATATCTGATATTATTATTTCTACATCTGTAACTCTAAATCTACCTCTATTGGGGTTTGAACTTCAAGTTTAAATCTATGTTATGTTTGAACTCTATAAAGGCAATTTATGTACATAAGCTCTGGGTTCTTCCGTATTTTCACTTGAAGTAGCATTAGGATTTGTAATTGTATTTTCCTTTTGTCTTACATTAATAGAAATTTGTTTGTTACTTTTCTTACCATTTAACTATCTTGTGCATATTGTTCCTGGTATTGAATGTTTGTATCTTTTAATTTTGTATGTCATGTTTAACCTACCTGTGAATATTTTATTGTGAAAATGTCTCCTTGCATCATTTCATTAGTTTTAACTCGCATATGAGTTCTTGGAGGGTAGATTAGAGTCAAGATTTGTGTATTTGGGTGCTTTATTAATGTTTTGTGCATCTTTAGACATGGAGAGTAACCATAGTTTCAATCTGGTGTGCCATTACTGTATTTCCCTTTCAACATATCCTTCTCCCTTTTCCTCAAAAGTAGTAGTTAGGTGCATCTTGATTGTAAAGGAATCCAAACTTCTCTGAATATTCAACCTCACTTGTCAAGTCCCACACTTGGATGTTGTTTCCATGTTTCACAGGGTCGCTTAGGTTGCTAAACACCACCTAAGCCTAAGTGTAGACTTTTGTGTTAACAAGAACATCATTCAACCTTTGCATGATATTATTAGGATATGAAAGGTCTTGAACCAAATCTTTGTACACATACAATATATATCAAAGAATATTACATACTAATTAGGAAGTCTCAAAGGATAATGAACCTAGTAGTAAAAGAAATAGTTAAGGAAAACCCAATTGGGTATGTGGAATTGAAAAGGTTATTATCAAATTTCTCTAAGTGGAGTTATTTTGCACACATTGTATCAGACTAATTAGCCTTGTAGACAACCAACATCCATCCAATATATGTAATAAAAACCTTATTCATAGGGGTAATCCAACTTAACCCTAGTCCCCCTTTCTTCTTTGGTCTAAAAATAGTGTCTCAATTGACCAATGCCATTCATTTCTTTACCTCCATACCTGTCCATAGTCTTCAGGGCACTCATGCAAATTATAGTCTTCTCTACCTAGTCATATTTCAGTAGAGGATCTTTAGATCATCGGTTACTTCTTGACAGAGTTCGCAACTTCTTGCTTCAGTGATGTTGTACATGTTCATCTTTGTTCCTATTTTGTGGAACATTCCTAGTTTTGGAGGCTTCTTCAGTTCTTCAGACTAGTCTTTGTCTGTTTTTGGAGTAGAGTTTTTCCCATGTGGTTTTCTATATTTCTTTGCTTTATAGAGACTCTCTTTTGTACTTGGGTACCTGATCAGGCCTTTTTTTTTCGGGACCCATTTTCTTTTAGTAGTTCTTTCTAGGTTTTTAGCTTCTCCCAAAGTTGATCTTA
Source organism: Chamaecyparis obtusa (assembly GCA_027943335.1). NCBI lineage: Eukaryota > Viridiplantae > Streptophyta > Pinopsida > Cupressales > Cupressaceae > Chamaecyparis > Chamaecyparis obtusa. The sequence continues at coordinate 1,815,042 of BSBK01000646.1, forward strand.
AGGGTGGGTGTTAGAGCAATAAAGTGTTTGCAAATTAATTAGATCATGTTTGATTTAATTATTAAGTCACTTATTATATCTTTCTACTTAAGATAAACTTTAGGCATATAATAATTAATTACTTTATTAATTATTATTTTGCAACCTAGGTTTTACCTTTTTAGGTTTTCAGATCTCCTTTTATAAGGAGTGATCTCTTTTGTAATCTTAATTCTGAACATTCATTTTTATTGATTTGCAAATTTTTTTTTTGCACATCAAGGATTTATCCTCTCTCGTGGATCCATACATTCAGGTCTCCATAGATATTTACTTCTCTCTCTTTCTGTGACAGGTGTTTGCATGTAGGTGTTCTTGGGAGCTGTGGGTTATTTTTCATCAACTCCAATAAAAATTAGTAACCCACATGTTATAGCTAATTTTATCAAAAATTTCACTGGCTTCAAGAGTCTTTTGGATAGATTTCGAATAGGATTTATTGACTCTAGCCTTTTTATCAATAATCTTCTTTTCTTTGTAGACTTGGGAAATTGGAAGTTTTACCTTCTTATGTTTCACAACAATAGTCATGTATTAAAATAAAGAAAAAATGATGTAGAATGTGATGAAAAAATCAGGAAGGAAATATCTTGAAAGATCAAAGGATGTTCTTGGGAAGAACCAATTCCATGCATACATCAAACATTTGGATTACAAGTACATTTATCAAAAATGATCCTACAAGGGACACAGTAACATTGCTAGATTCAAGTGTATGGGTTTGTTTTGTAATGAAAAGTAACAAGAACACCTTTTATCCCTAGAAGGAGATTTGTTGAGACTAAAAATATTTTCTCACCGACTAGGAACACACCCAACAACTCCTCAGAATATGAACATCACCAAATACACAATGGATCCAGACATGATGTTGTATTATCAAAGTGTTAACATTGATGGGGGCTCGATATGGTGAGTGTCTTGGGGATATTACTATTCTCCTTGCATGCATATTATCATCCTTTTAGAGGTGAAATTGGTGGCCACTACTCTATAGCTTTTAGTCAAGGCATTCATTCATGATCATCCCCTATAGTTTCAACTTGTGATATTGAGGCCTATAGCCCTAAAAGTAATTCAACCAATGTAGTCCCACTGTATGATTAAATATTGGTGATCAAATTGGAAAACAACCAGCACTCAATAAACCATTAGCTCAGGAATTTAGCTATAGGAGGCCATATCAAATGAACCAACTAAATTCCCAAAATTGGCTTATTGCTTCCTAGTTGAAGTGAGTTTAATCCTTCTTATGATGCTCATAAAATTGGCATAGAGGATTAGTGACTTGACTACTCCAAAATGGAAGATTCAAATGCAATGCAAAACTATAAATGAACTAGAATGCAAGATTAACAAAACTAGAATGAGAGATTTAAACTAGAATGGACGCAAGCAACTAGTATTCTAGAATTAGAATGCAAGAACTATGCTATTGATTAACAATGTAAGAAAGTAAACTAGATTAACAAAGAAATATTATGCTAAGAATAAAGAAAACTTAGAATGAAAGAGAACTATGAGCATGTAAATGAAAGTAACTAAAGCTAGGAATTCAAATTAGCAAGATTACTCTAAGAATGCAAGAAAGAAAAATGCAAAAGACTAAGATAATCTAGATGGAACCCTTGAGCCAAGGAAGAGCTTCCTTTTAAAGGATTTTTCTCAAGAATGGAGGTGGAGATTAAGAGGCAAAAGAATGTGTGATTGAGATTAAGAGGCAAAAGAAGAGTGAAGGAGATGCAAGGTTAGGTATAGATTAGTGGTGACGATTAAGAGGCAAAAGAGATGTTAGGTAGGATAAGACAAAATAGAAATTTTGAAAGAAAAAATCTCCTTTAATTGCTAATCAATCAGGATTAAGTATGTGCACATATGTGAATGTGTTCTTTTAATAAAAGTGTAGGAACTTTATCTTAAAAGAAATGTTATAGAAATTAAATAAATATGAAAGCTCTAGAAATTAGACCATAGTATAAGTTTGATATAAGATTTTTTGATTTTTTGCACAATTATGTCTAGTAAATATACCTTTGAGATTTAGGATTTTATTTGAGGCAATTTGATCAAAATTAGGGGCTTAGGTTCTACTAGTCCAATTTTAGGTGATTACATTTTCCCCTATTTGAATCGATGTGTGCACAGCATGTTGATTCAAAGAATAGATAGCATCTAGATTAGAGAACAAATTTTTGGGAAGTGATGAGACTATTTCTGACAAGAGGAGAATTGACTCCGAACTTGATCAAATGAAGATCAATAAGAGAAATCAACTCTAGACTTGATTGAGCAAAAACTGACAAGCGAGACCAAAGTATCCAACCTAATATGAAACAATGAGATTGAATATCTTTCCAAATATTTTGATATAACTTCTATGACAAGGATTATGAGGAAGTTAACCACCTGATTGAGAGACAATAACAAGTTGGTATGAGTTCTGATCAACTTGATATGACCTAAGAGATCAAGTTGATACTTTTCTGAGTGAACTGATGTGAAGTGATGAGAACACTCTTTCAGAAAGGATGTAGAGAATATAAACTTGATATGATTCATGAAGCTGAGATGCCTCAAGTGATGTTATTTTAGTCAGTGATTGACTTGATCGATAAAGATTTGGTTCACAATTGCTAAATTTGCAGATTAGGATATTTGATTGATGATGAAGATTTTTTATATTGTCATGCCCCCTCAAGATTGAAATGGAAAGGAAGAAAGGAGGTGAAAGTGAGAAGGAAGTGATAGTGTCAGTGGTTAATTGCATCTGACCAAGAAAGGTTGACTATGCAATTTGACTAGATAAATGATCTTAGATTTTTATTTTGATCCCGAAAATAGTTTTAGGATGTCAAACTTAGCTAGAAGTTCAATTCACATTAATCAGAGTAGGTTGAAAATTAGATCAAAGATGATGATTCATAGTTGAATTCCCTAGTGGGGAGAAAAGAAGAATGAAAAGAGAAATCATAGGTCAAGGGAGACTAAAAATGTGCAACTACATTCTCCCTTAGAATGAAATGTAGCCTAAGACACGAGTCAAGTCATTGACCCTATAGCCATTAATTTATGATCATTTGAGTGTTTTGGGACATCAGAGGTTAGTAAAACCTTCACTAGTGCAAGAGAAACCATGGAGATATGAATACAAACTCATTAGATAAAATGTAGGAAACACATGTAAGCATCAAGACATAAGAGTCGGGATGACCTAAACATGGTTTCCAATTTAATGTTGTAAGATAACACTTGTACCAAGGTACAAGCTGCCAAGATAACCAGGAGTGTCGTCTTATATTCCATACACAAGAAAAAAACAAGGAGATAATTCCAACCTCACCTAAGTGTAAATATAAAGAGGGTTGAGGTATGTGTGGCATTCCAATCGTGGTGGAGGTTCTTACCATAGACACCCAATTTGTTAGACAACTTAGGATCATTGAAATTACACCACAAGAAGAAATCAAAGAAAATGTATTATGCCCCTAGTCATGAATCTCTAGTCAAGTAGACATTGTCGAGCGACCTTAGAAGACATACAAGTGAAAATCAATCATAATAGACAACACACAAGAAACTAGTTCAACATATCTTAGTCATTTTTAGTTTTATAAGATGTAGTTTGTGTTGGATGTTAAGGAAACACCTTTGTGCTAGTGTCAAAGTGTAGGGATGTAGTGGATAGTGCAACATCCGATATGTGTTGAGAAACATAGTAATGTCCAGATTGGTAGTGTTAAGAAATATTGTAGGATTGGGGTGTTGAGAAACACCGAGTAGTGTCTATGATAAATTGTCCGTCAAGAAGGATTGATAAACTAACTCAAATTAAGCTTAGGAGATCAATCAAGTTGTAAAGCACTGACAACTTAGATAGGCCTGTGATTTCTCCCAAACGACTGATAAGAACCAAGGACAAGACGAAGACTAGTTCTAGGCCATGACATAACAAGGAAAAAGAGAATGAGATAATTGCAGGGAGATTGCTGGAAGAACGAGAGCTCTGCCACACATTGATAGATGGAGTGCTAATTACAAGTGACACCTTTTTTCTAAGTTTTCACAACTTGATATTATTTTATTTTAGCTACCAAGGTGCCTATTTCCAATTTTTCACCAAGGCACTTTTTTCTCTTTTCTGATTTTTTTTTTCTTTTCTATTTTTTTCTATTTTTCTATTTTTTATATTTCATTTTTTTGAGGATACATCAAGGCACTTGTTTCTAGGTTTTCACCAAGTTGATCATTTTTTTTAGGACATTTTACAATATTTAGTATTTTTTTAGGACTTTATATCCTTTTTTGACTTTTTTCAAGATTATAAGTTGTACAGGAAATGTCGAATGTCTAGCTGTAGAATCATTTTGGGTGCAAAGTGCTGAGAAGCTCTCTGAGAAAATCACATTTTGGAGTACCTAGTTGATAAATCTAGAACCAAATACTACAGTGATGACAAAAGAACCAAGCTAGTTAGGTTCAAATTTTCCCTTCTATTCTTGATGTTGTTGATTCTTTGGGTTCTTTCTCAGGATGAGATCGCTGACCTAAAATTATCGATGATGAACCTTATTGTTGTAGCCTCTAGAAATTCTCTTTTGATAGACCCTCAAATGGTCAAATGCTTCTTTTCTATGTTCATCCAATAGTTCTATCTCTTGAAGTCAGGAGATTCTATAATAATCATATGTGATAAGCCCATGTAATGACACCCTAAGTGAAGGTATCTAGTCTTCAATTGGTAGGATAGCTTCATAACCATAGACCAATGAAAATGGTGTAGCCCATGTAGAAATTTTAATGATTTTTGTGTAGACCCATAGAGTTTGGTTGATCTGTAGATGCCAATATCTTCCCAACTTGTTAACCATGTAGTGTAGGATTTTCAGGATTGTTTTGTTTGAGGCTTCTTCTTGTCCATTCCCCTAAGGATAGTAGATAGAGGAAGAATTATGTGCTATGTGAAACTTAGTGCAGAGCTCATCAATGTCACTATTCTTGAAATGGCCTCCGTTATCTGTAACAATCGAGGAGGGTATTTTGTATCTATACATGATATAGTTGAATACAAACATAGCTACCTATTTTCCTATTGCTTTGATAAGTGGTACCACTTCAACCCATTTTGTAAAATATACATTAGATTTTATGATGAAATTATGGCCATTAGAGGAAGAAGGGTAAATCTAGCCCACAAGATCAAAAGCCCATTGTTGAAATGGCCAGTGAGTGATGAAAGGTAGAAAATCTTGAGAAAGAGCATGAATTAGATTCCCATGAAACTGGCATTTTTGACAGGTTTTAGGAAATTGAATAGCATCCTTCTCCATGGTAGGCCATTAATAACCTACTCTAAGGATCTTTTTCACTAAATATAAACTGTTCGATTGGAATCTACAGATACCCTCGTGAACTTCCTGAAAGCGCTCTCTTAGACTCCTCGTACTCTAAATACCTAAGAAGTGTATCATTGAGACTTCTCCTGAACAAGTCATTTGTGATGATGAGATAATGGGAGGCATTTCAAACGAGGTTCCATTTTTCATTCTAGGACAGAGAGTCAAGTATGGTTTGGTCTTTCAGGTAATCATAGATTTGGCTATATCTAGAGGTATCAGAAGAAATGATGGAGAATACAATTTGGGAATTAGGCATGTCATAAGAAGGGAATGGGAGCTCTTCCATGAGGAAGTCAACATAATTGGTGTTCTTCAAGTTGTAGCATTGAGGCTAAGGTAGCCATGGCATCTATTTCTTTGTTCTATGTACGTGGTAGCTGTTAGAAGGTGATGAACACAAAGTATTTCTTTAAATTATCAACCAGATATTTTTATGGAAAGAGTTTATCCTTTAGTTTGATATTCATTAGTGACTTGGTTGATTACTAGTTGAGAATCACCATAAACATGAATCTCTTTGATCTTCCATTCAATAGAAAGTTTGATTCCATTAGCTAGTCCCTCATATTCTGACACATTGTTCGTGCAATATGGGAAAATCATCTTGCATGGCTTAGGAATTTTGTAACATTGTGGAGAAATGAACAAAACTCCAGCACCTACACCATGTTGTGTGAATGAGCCATCCAAGTACATTTTCCAAGGATGTTGAGTCAAATGTAGAATAAATTCATCGAGAAAGTCCACCACAATAAATTGTGTCTTGTAATGATGCGTCTGCTAGTTGATCAACCAATGTTTTCCCTTTGATTTATTTTTTATCAACATACGTGATATCAGATTCACTAAGAATCATGACCCATTTAGCTAACTATCCAGTTAATGTTGCCTTGTTCAGTAGGTGCTTAAGACGATCAATTTTAGTTATCAATTATGTAGAGTAAGATAACATATAGTGTCAGAACTTATGAGAAGAAAACACTACTGCTAGATAAGCCTTTTCAATCACTATGTAGTTGAGCTCATATGAGATTAGTGTTATATTGATGTAATAAATGGCTCGTTCTCATCCTTGATCATCATGTTGCGCAAGAAATGCTCCTACAGAAGAATTAGTAGCTGAAATGTAAAGCAATAAGGGATTTCCAAGAGTATGGACCATTAATAGAGGAAGATTAGCCAAGTACTCTTTGATTTATTGAAAAAAAATTCTGCAATCCTCATTCCATTTGAATGTGACACCCTTATGACAAGTCTTAGTGAAGGGTTGTTCCTTATCATCAATTTGTGAGATAAATCTCCTGACGGATTGTAGTTTACCTTGCAACATCCTAATGAAATTAGGGGCTTAGGTTCTACTAGACAAATTTTAGGTGATTAGACCTACAAGTAGGATTGAGGTCATTCATCCCTACGTGTGATGAAGAATATGTGAACACAAAAGTGTAAACATAGAATTAACCATATCTTGTGAGACTTTAATATCAAGGAAGCATATATTTATAGTGGGTGGAAGAGTTGACATCTTCTTGTCCCCACTTTGAGTCATTCCTAGGAGATGTTTATGTCAACAGGTAGGCTCTCTAAAGGTTTAATGAAAGAGCATATGGATTGACCCTGGAAGGAGTCTGGATTTTTATTTATCCCTCAAGGGGAAAATAGAATACTCTCCTATCCAATGAGGTTTTCTTGAAAACACACCAAACAATTTATCAATTCCAAGTTTCTTTAAGATAACAATTCAAAAGGTTCTAGGTTTCTATTTTTCCCACTTGGAGAAAAGAGCATACTCCACTAGCTAGTGAATGATTATCAAAAATAAACTTCCTACTTAATGCTTTGTGCCTAAGAAATCATTAAGAAAACACAATATTTGGTTGAATCTCCTTGGCAACCTACAAAACAACCTTAGTGAGTAGTTCATTATGTTTGGTCAAGGCTAACAACATCCTGCAAAATGAACAAGTTAGTAGTCTCAAAATGTTCAAGCCTTGGTCAATCATTCTACAAAATCACTGTTAAAAGGCATAAAATGTTAGAAAACTTCAAAAAACCTAGATCAACAACCTTAAAATGCAAGATATTATGGAAAAAGATGAAAGCAACCAAAGACACCTATTGTTAGAGATGCTTGTCTGCGGGTAGAGATGCCTATGTACATCCAGAGCTACCTGTGTAGAGACACCTATGTACAGGAAGAGACATATGTACAACAAGGAAATATAAACTACAAATTTTTCAAGATTTTATACTCCCATTAACTTGCAAATTCATAAAAAAAGGTTTTTATGATGAAATACAGTAATTTTTAACCTTAATATGCTTGAAAACTTTACTTTAACAATCAAAAAGGCTAGTGTGAAAGAGAAACTCCCTTTCTGGAAGAGACATCTGTGTACATGTAGAGGCAACTATTTGTGCATGAAGGAAATGAAAACAACATTTTTCTTACTATTATGTGTTTCTCTTAACTTGTAAATACAATAAAAGTATTTTAATGATGATATTCAACAAGTACTATCCTTAATGTGATTGAAAATACAAGGTTTTTTATTAAAAAAGGCTAAAGGGGAAGAAAAACACCATTTCTAGTAGAGATGCATGTCTGTAGGCAGAGACACCTATGTATAGGAAGAGATACCTATGTAGCGGAGACACCTATCTGCAAGAGGAGATGCCTCTATATGCGTGGAGACACTTGTCTGCAAGTTTCATGTAAAATTCTCACAAAACTAAGAAATGAAGTTAGATAATCAGAATGTGGGTCCCACCAAGTGTGCTAGAATGTATATAAGGAAAAGTGACCCGTGTGGAACAAGCATAAACACTCAAATGTTAGTTATACATGTGCATAATCAAATCTTAAAACTAACAAGGAAACCATGTTCATTCTCATTCCTTCACTACTCTCCACATAACCTCAAATGAGCGTGAAGCAAGTGCACCCAAGACTTTTTTTATTTAAACTCTTAGAGAGGTTGTGGGTGTGCTCTCCCAACACAAGTATAAATACCACTATTAAATGCAAAATAGATTGAAATAAAGATTGAAATACTCAAGGAGGAGATATGGAAGCAACCCTCAAGCTCATATAACATGAAACTATGGAATAAATGAAGCTATTACATGGAACTATGATTAGTCATTAATGAAACTATCTAAGAATTTAAGTTCTAAATCTACTAGCAATGCAATCAAATACCAAATGGTTAGTAATAAAACTACAATGAAAACATAAAATTCTAAAATGCAAGAATAAATGCAAAGCAATTATGGATGATTTTCTTGAGGCAAGGGTCCTATTTATTAGATTTTGGAGGGTTGGGGTGAGGTGGCATCCATGTGGCATCCACATAGGTGCCACCAAGGAGACACATAAGCCATTCAAAGTCCAAAACTTTCTCACACACATGTGAACAACTTGGGATGTGAAGGGTCAATGTGTACTCCAAGTACATATGTGTAAGTGTGTGTAAGAGATGTGTACGAGAAAGTCAATTTTCACACTTATGGAAAGTGTACGAGGTGTCATCAAAAATTGTAAGAAGCCTTGTTTAGGCATTTTTTAGCAAATTTTAAAAAGGTGAATTTTAAATTATTTGCTCACACATATGTGAGAAAATAATTAGGACTAATTTTTGTACAAAGATGAAAATTAGCTTAATTAACCTTGTTTAATTAATAAATAGGCTTATTTGATAGAAAGTGATGTGTGTAGGAAAGCATCTAGGTTAGGTTTAAGATTAAATTAAATAAAATTTAATTTAATCATGGTTTAGTAGAAATAAAGCATGTGGAGGAATAAATAAATTAAAAATTTATTTAAAAGGGGAAAATGGAGAAACATGTAATAAATTAAATTTAATACATTAGGGGGTAGTATTTAAATTTAATTTAAATACTATAGGTAGGGTTCATATATTTAATTAAATAGATAGATGAATATAAAAAATATAATTAATTAAAATTAACCATAATGTTATTTGGGGTCATTAATTACATTAAATTTAATTAATCTTAAGTGGAAAAATGTAGGTTTCTACAACAACAATGTGGTCTAGGCTAATTGCTTTGACCACGTGTCCTCAAGGGGATTCCCCATAAGGCATCTAGCTCTGCAACAAATCAACAAGTTGCTCCTAGTCATGTTTACTTTAGAACATGAGGGTGCATATCATAAAGAGGAGCAAGTCAATCTTGCTCAAGGTAAGAATGTTCTAATGTGTGAGAGATTCATTATGTTTAACAATGGGGTGGTTTTCCAACAAGTTGTGATATGATTTTTATTATTACTACACTGCCTAGTTGTCCAACTGCGTGAAAGGAACAAAAAACTTATAAGGAAGGGAAGCTATTTCAACAAGCCATTTAATGGTTTTGTTAAATTTTCTCTTTTAAAAAAATAATTTTACATAGTAGATTAGAATTTTTCAGTTTTCGAAGAAGTGCATGAGCACAACTATTTCCCTTATAGAGATTGCATTTTTTTCTTTTATGGTGAGGTTACAGAGGTTGTAGATTTCTCATGAAGTTACAGGTGGCTAACGCATCATTTCAACATTGGTGACTCCATGCAAAATGGATTTTTTAAAAGCTAGTGATCATATGCTTAGTAGGAAAGAATCCCCTTTGAGTCGCTAGAAATGTTGGCTATTTTAGCCACCATTCAGCCCATCACAGATAACTGATCTGAGAAATCTTTTATGGGATGAACTCTCTTATAGTGGGTTAACATGTCATGTTGTCTTCAAGGTGGGATAACCTTCATGTTATCCTTGTTTTGTTATTTCACAGAGGTCCTTTTTGCCTCTTGAAAAATGGTGAACCAATTAGGCTTTTCCACGTGGCTCCATTCTTTTTAGCAATGTGGACCAACATTTTCCCAAATTTTAAAGTCCATGCATCTTTATTCTTCATCAACAATCATTGGTCCCCCACCATGTTGTGATCATCTTCAAGGAGCAATATGATAGATCGTGAGATGGCGAGGGTCAATGAGACAACACCATGTAGCAGGGTTAACATTTTGTGTTATCCCATTTTGGTATTCAGGGAGCAATGACAACTTTCCAAATGGAAAAATCTTGCATTTTCTTCTGCTGGTTATTGTGGAATCGTGCTAGATGTCTGATTTAAAATATTTTCTCCATCAAAGGTGGTGTTTTAATCTAGCATTGGGTATTTTTGTGTTGCATATGGGTTGTCCATTTCAAATATTCATTCTTCATCAATGACTCATATTTTTTATTGGTGGCCTAGGTCTTTTCCACGCATGGAGGTGTTACTTGTAGATGTGCAGGGTGGGTTAACATGTCATGTTATCCCATCTTGATATTTTTTTGCCAGTGGCCCGATTTAACTATTTGTAGCCATGACACATTATCAGATCCGATTCTTCAATTCCAAGCCAAATTGTTTGACTTTGAACACGACGTCAATGCACTCCATGCCTACTTATTAATTACATGGATATATTTAATCCCTTTTAACTGTTGGATGCATTCAAATTTGGCCCTTTTTCTTTCATTTCATGAATCAAGTTGTAGCAGAGATCATATTTATATCTGATATTATTATTTCTACATCTGTAACTCTAAATCTACCTCTATTGGGGTTTGAACTTCAAGTTTAAATCTATGTTATGTTTGAACTCTATAAAGGCAATTTATGTACATAAGCTCTGGGTTCTTCCGTATTTTCACTTGAAGTAGCATTAGGATTTGTAATTGTATTTTCCTTTTGTCTTACATTAATAGAAATTTGTTTGTTACTTTTCTTACCATTTAACTATCTTGTGCATATTGTTCCTGGTATTGAATGTTTGTATCTTTTAATTTTGTATGTCATGTTTAACCTACCTGTGAATATTTTATTGTGAAAATGTCTCCTTGCATCATTTCATTAGTTTTAACTCGCATATGAGTTCTTGGAGGGTAGATTAGAGTCAAGATTTGTGTATTTGGGTGCTTTATTAATGTTTTGTGCATCTTTAGACATGGAGAGTAACCATAGTTTCAATCTGGTGTGCCATTACTGTATTTCCCTTTCAACATATCCTTCTCCCTTTTCCTCAAAAGTAGTAGTTAGGTGCATCTTGATTGTAAAGGAATCCAAACTTCTCTGAATATTCAACCTCACTTGTCAAGTCCCACACTTGGATGTTGTTTCCATGTTTCACAGGGTCGCTTAGGTTGCTAAACACCACCTAAGCCTAAGTGTAGACTTTTGTGTTAACAAGAACATCATTCAACCTTTGCATGATATTATTAGGATATGAAAGGTCTTGAACCAAATCTTTGTACACATACAATATATATCAAAGAATATTACATACTAATTAGGAAGTCTCAAAGGATAATGAACCTAGTAGTAAAAGAAATAGTTAAGGAAAACCCAATTGGGTATGTGGAATTGAAAAGGTTATTATCAAATTTCTCTAAGTGGAGTTATTTTGCACACATTGTATCAGACTAATTAGCCTTGTAGACAACCAACATCCATCCAATATATGTAATAAAAACCTTATTCATAGGGGTAATCCAACTTAAACCTAGTCCCCCTTTCTTCTTTGGTCTAAAAATAGTGTCTCAATTGACCAATGCCATTCATTTCTTTACCTCCATACCTGTCCATAGAAAGGTCTTTTGGATTCTTTGTATCTTGTTTTCCATATTTTATGTGATCTCAAATAGGGAAATGAAGTAAAGTGTGATTCCTTGCAAAGGGGCTACAAGAAGTTGGAGCTTCCTCACATTACTTATCAATTTCCCTTTCCACCTAGCTAGCCTTTTCTATACTCTCTACATTAAGGAATTCCAAAAGGTTTGGGAGAATTCCTTGACTGTAAGGGGAAGGCCCAAAAAGATTCCAAGGATAGATCATATTCTTGACATCCCAAGATGCATCTAATTTTTCCTTTTAATTCTTCCCTATTATTAAAAATATATAGGTTACTCTTTTCATAGTTGACAAACTAACTAGACATGTAATGCCCCGTCGGTGAACCCAGGAGATATTAACCTAAAACATGTTACTAAGTTTACAGAATAGATTTTTTTCCTAAGAGTTTACAAACAATATTGAATAACAAATCAGAAGTAAAACATAAAGTTTGTACATGAAGATAAACATAATCTCATTACATATTACAAATCTCAAGGGTTCCTTAACGTAGAATTATGAAAATATAATTTAATCTATTAAGTACAATAATCATCTAAATCTTCTACATAGTACATCATAAACTCATCTAAATAATAAAGTATACATGATCACCCACATCCACTAACAAGTCATAGGGTATGCAAATACAAATGAGTACAAATTACAAATAAAGGAAGAATAGAAATAAGTCTCCAAAGAAAATAGAGTAAGAAGCAACTGCAACAAGGATCATCCAACACTGGTACAAGAATGTTCGATTCTCAAATGGTAAAAGAATCACTACCTCCCAACCTCATGGAAACTTGTGGTCCACTCCCACCGTGCTGAGGAGATAACATCAAACCCCACTCAGATAACAATACCAAAATCAATCATCAGGTAATACTAAGCCAGAGATTCCCTAGAAGTTCCTATCTTAAGGATGCAACTCAATGACTCAAAGGTACACATACTAACCTAGAGGCAACCAACACATAGGAAACCTTAGATGAAATCAGGGAAGTTTCATCACAAATTTCAACCCCATGAAATGATCTCACTGAACTCTAACTCCCAAGTGTGATCATATGCGAAACCTGAAATCCTCTCATGTAGACAAGGATAATCGATCATGCCAGAATTCACTACCACTACTAGATGGGTAAGCATCTTCTCCCACTCACATCCTTAGCCTATACCAGCACTCAAGACATGGTGAGGAATCCATTATCTTATTAATTTATTAAAAAACCCCATTCAATTATATTATCACTTATTTAAGTAACTTTCTAAGGATACCCAGCTAGCCACATTTGGGCTCTAGTGCCTCCAAAGAAATCCACTTCCCCTTTAACACCTAGATAACCTACCCTAAGCTCGTACATCTCAAAACATTACTCATAGGTCATCATGAATCATAACATCAGAATACGGTTCCAAGATATAATAGGAACATACATAAACAACTTCCATCATAATAAAATCAAACTTCCATAAGGTTGGCTTATAACACAATCAAATGCCACAACAATATGCAAGGCAAACAAACATACACATTAACCCTAACCCTGCCTCTAGTAACAATCTTAAAAGGATGACATAAAAAGATTCCCTCTTAACCCATAAATGCAGAAGGAAAAACATACATAAGAATTTAATAATAATAAACTAATTTGAAAACTACCATTACATAAATTAATTTATTAAATAAACACTAACAAAACTATAATTGCATTATTGAATTAAATTCCAATACTAAGAAAATCATTTATAATGTTAATTAAAAATAAATTGATTCCTAATTAATAATTACTAAAGCAATATAATTTCATAAAAATTCTCACTTTAGAAAGTAAAACCAATTCCCTTAATTACTAATCAATAAAATATATTAATTAATAATCAAATCATTTCTCTACATTTTCATTTATCAGAAATAATCAAATAACATGGAGTAATATTACAAAATACTCTAAACGAAATATATATATATATACATACATATATATATTATATACACACATATATATATATATATACATATATATATATATATATACACACATATATATATATACACACATATATATATATATATACACACATATATATATATATACACACATATATATATATATACACACATATATATATATATATACACATATATATAATATATATACATATATATATATACATATATATATATACATACATATACATATATATACATATACATATACATACATATACATATATATACATATACATATATATACATATATATATATATATACATATATATACATATATATGTATATATATACATATATATACATATATATGTATATTATATACATATATATACATATATATGTATATATATATATATATATCTGTGTGTGTGTGTGTACACACACACACACATATATACATACATATATTGCATTATTTCATTTAGAGTATTTTGTAATATTACTCTATGTTATTTGATTATTTCTAATAAATGAAAATGTAGAGAAATGATTTGATTATTAATTAATATATTTTATTGATTAGTAATTAAGGGAATTGGTTTTACTTTCTAAAATGAGAATTTTTATGAAATTATATTGCTTTAGTAATTATTAATTAGGAATATGTGTGTGTGTGTGTGTGTGTGTTGCATTATTTCGTTTAGAGTATTTTGTAATATTACTCCATGTTATTTGATTATTTCTGATAAATGAAAATGTAGAGAAATGATTTGATTATTAATTAATATATTTTATTGATTAGTAATTAAGGGAATTGGTTTTACTTTCTAAAATGAGAATTTTTATGAAATTATATTGCTTTAGTAATTATTAATTAGGAATCAATTTATTTTTAATTAACATTATAAATTGATTTGCTTAGTATTAGAATTTAATTCAATTATGCAATTATAGTTTTGTTAGTTAAAGTTTTAATAATAATAAATAAATAAATAATACAACTATAGTAGATGATATATATATATATTTCCATCATCTACTATAGTTGTATTATTTATTTATTTATTATTATTAAAAATTTATTTTTGATTATATTTCAATTATCTTTATTTATTATTATTATTATTTTATTATATATATATAATATACTAAAAGAATCCATATATAAAAAAAAAAATTAATAATAAACAAACCCCAACTCATGTTGGCCGACAGCATGGCTACCACATTTGCTTTTGTTGCCAGGTTGGGGTGGGGGTGAATCCCCACCTCCACTCAATTTTTGAAATACAAGAATTAAACCTATGAGGGTTTTCAAGCCCTACATCAAACCACTAATTGAAAAAATATGAAGACCAGAAAAATGTTGAATGAATCCCAAGCTTTCCAAAAATGTTTCAATTCAATCATTCCTCTAAAGCTTGCAAACCTGTGTATGGAATAATGACTAAATTCCTCTTCATAAAGGAAAAGGCTCTAAAATTCCAACTCCGCCATGCAATTCTACAACTTTGTTTTTATCACACTCTTTTTTTT
The DNA here is from genome assembly GCA_027943335.1 of Chamaecyparis obtusa. Lineage (NCBI taxonomy): Eukaryota > Viridiplantae > Streptophyta > Pinopsida > Cupressales > Cupressaceae > Chamaecyparis > Chamaecyparis obtusa. Next base: position 1,830,631 of record BSBK01000646.1, read on the forward strand.
GCCTAATTTATCCCCTTTTCTCAATAATAACTCCATGTGTTTTTTTTGTAATTCTTGTTTATATCAATTCACTCAACTAACAACATTTACTTTATTTCTTAAATTTATTTAAATTGAATGTGCAACTAATTGCATATTAATTTTAACTAAAAGAATATTATTTTAATACACTTTATTATTTTATTTAATTTTCCTCAAGTTTAAATTTAATAAATTATTTAAATCTTTAATTCCACCATTTGACTTTTAATTAATAAATAGACTTAATTAATTTTCCTTAATTAAATACCTTCACATTAATTTTCTATATTTAATTAGATTTAATTATATAAACCACATAATTAATCTTAATAAATTATTTAATTATCTCACAATAATCACACCAACTAGCCAAGACCAACTGAACCAAATAAAACAATAATCATGCTCAAGGGAAAAACTTATAGACTCATGTCACCTGAACGGATTTGGAAAGGGTAAAAATATTAGAAACTTGTCCACTATTTTAGGAATATAAAATGACTTAGGTTGGGCTTTAGATTTGAATATTATCTTCCCTCTATTACCATTGAGACTTTGCGATAGGGTCCACTCATCCTGACAATTTAGGGAAGTTGATGCCGGTACCTGCAAACCTACATAAAAGACAAGCATGTACACACATATTTATATAACAAGCAATGACAGGGTCGGGACATCGTGTTGATCCCACAAGAAGGTAACTATGACTTTGTTCGTCAACCATATAAAACACGTCAAACAAAAAAGTAAAACATACATGATAGCCATACACATGGAAGTATGGGGTAAGTAAAATCATAAACATAAAAAACATTTTTAAACATATAAATAATCATCATCAAAGTAACTAATATCATCTAGCTACAACTTATGATATCTCATAACTATCCAATATCAAATCACCATGTAATGCCATACATCCAAATCCACATAATAAAGCTGAAATAATCAACGCCACATAAAAGTGGCCTAAAAGAGTTTGGTAATATAAAACTGAAAAATAAACTATGGTGGGCACTACATCCACCTCCCCTAAAATTAGGCTTACTCTTGGAAGCCTACATACAAATAGGGATAGAAATCTTGTAATCTCGTTGCGTCCTCCCAAGTTGCTAATGACTCATCAATAGGGCCCCATTGGACCCTTACCTGCTCGATGGTATTAAACCTGAGAGTCAACTCTCACCACTGAAGAATGCAAATGGGCTCCAAAGCTAGCTTCTCATCCTCTACTTGTATAGCATTCCAGTCAAGAAAATGTCCAACATCTAGTACATATACTATCTAAGTATTGAAACATGGGAAATATCATGAATACGAGATAAGCTGGCCAACAAAGAAAGATGGTAAGAAACCAGTCCTATCCTCTCAAGAATCTCAAATGGGCCAATGAAATGAGGTGCCAACTTTGAACCCTTTCCATAATGGATCAGACTCTTTCATGGAAACACTCTCAGAAACACCTTAGCACCAACTGCAAATTGTCTATCGACTCTACAAGCATCTGCATACTTCTTTTTCCTATCCTGAGATGTGGTCACATGCTCATAGATGCACTCCACCTGTTTCTCCATGTCTCAAAGCATCTTAGGACCCAATATAATATGATCCTCTAGCCTATCCCAACTCAAAGGTGTATGACAAGGACGACCATACAAAGCCTAAAAAGGTGACATACTAATCGAATTATGATAACCATTATTGTAGGAAAACTCAACCAAATACAAATAGTCCTCCCAGTGAGTTTGTTTATCCATGACATACATCCTCAACATATCCTCAAGCACCTGATTAGCTCACTTTGTCTAACCATAGGTCTCAGGGTGATATGCCAAACTAAAATTTAGTTGTGCTCCAAGATCATGCTACAAGGAAGTCAAAATGCAGAAGGATCCCTATCTAATATAATCATGTGGGGAATACCATGTAGCCTCACAATATCCTGCATAAAGACTCTAGCTAATGAAGTCATTGTATAATATTCTCTCATAGGAGAAAAGTGTGCCACTTTGGTCAACCAGTTAATTGTAACTATGATGGTATTGTTAGGAATAGTCCCAAGAGATAACTGAGAGGGGGGGGGGGGGGGGGGGGGGGTGAATCAGTTATTTACAAGTTTCAATTCTTTATCCAATTAAGTATACTTAAACATTAAGCATAAACACAATGAAAGAACACTTGAACACAACACCAATATTTTGGTTATGGGGAAACCAAAATAGGTAAAAACCATGGTGGGAATTGACACCCACTAATGAACTGTACTAGTGTATAATGATCCTTGTTAGAAGATCTTACAACCCTATTAGGAGTTGATCTTTACAATGAAATAAGTACAATGACCTAGTCAAAGGTCAGACCTTGTTAGGAGTCTTTATGATTGACCCTATTAGGGGTGAGGACTCACTGTTCGAGAGCTCACTACTCAAAGGGGTGAAGGCTGCAACCTTCTGAATAATAGATACACACTATATCTAGATCTTGGTGAACTATGAGGTAGACCTGTTGTCTTGATCAGTTCCAATGAATAGTACACTCTATCTTCTCTGTCACATAGACCTCTTCTTGATGGCACAATACTTCGCACTCTCTGCTCTGCTCTAATCTTTCATCTCCATGCCATACCTTTAGTGATCACAAATGACTGGCTATAAGTATCTTTACTCTAAATGATATAATCAAGTCAGCCTGTTAGAACCACCTTGAAATCATATTAGAGAAACAATAAAACTCTTCAATAAAAGCTCTATCGGCTCTACTAAGCACACAACACAAATTGGGACCTGCCCAAATCAATAAGTGTAGATGCACGCTACACACTATCAGCTCTACCAAATTTACTGATACTTTCTCCTCAAGCTGAATTACATCATGCACTCTTAACCAAACATTCTTAACTCTTCTCTAATAAATAATCCAAGCACGCATACTGAAATGATAGGTGCAACTCCTATACCAATATAATCTTTGTCGGCTCTTCTGGATAAACACAGGAAACTACAACTGGTGAATAGCAACTGCATAGCTTCACTTCTACTACACATTAGACTCTGCATCCATGAATGGAGAAACACTAACATGTCTCCATCACATATCAAAAGGTGCAAGGCTCCATGATAACTGTATGGATAATCTCTTACAAAACACTACCTATAACTCTGTCACGAACACTGTTGACACAAGCTGCTACATCATTGGTTGTACTAACAATTAACCTTGGCGTCCATGATATCATGTTGATAACATGTCCATGCTACATATACTCAAAGCTTACTGCATAATTCTTCCACGCATGCTACTTACCAGATGTTGTCATCAATGACAAACATACAATCAGTACCGACTTTCTGGAAAATCTCCAATAGGTATCATGTTTGCGGGGAGTCATAGTCAAACCTATGATGAAATCCATCAAGATGATATCCCATTTCCATGATGGAACAAGATTAGGTTGTAAAATTCCTACTGGATGCTAGTGGTCTGCCTTAACCATCTGACACTCTAGACATCTTGCCACAAAATCAGCAATGTCACGTTTCATACCAGACCAATACTATAGCTGTCGAAGGTCTGCATGCATCTTCTTGACACCTGGATGTGTCGAGTAAGGTGCATGATGAGCATCAAATAAAATCAAGGTACAAATATCATCTGATGGAGGTACATATATCTAGCTCATATAATGAAAAAGACTATTTGACTCTAAAACATAGCTTAAAAACTTTCCTTCCAAAGATCTCCCTGACTCAATCTCAACTCTCACTTCCTTGTACCAAGTATCTATAGGAAGTTCCTAGAGTATACGACTCCACAAATCTACAGCAAGAGTCAAAATTGATATCTCATGCCTCATGTGACTCAAGCGTTGACTACAAAAATTTTCTTACCCTATATGTACTTGACCTCAAAGTTATACTCGCAAAGAAACTCCATCTATCGCCTCTACCTAGCATTTAGATTAGGCTAGGTAAAGATATATTGTAAGCTGCGATGATCACTATGAAGCTCAAATCGATTTCCTAATATAAAATGTCTCCATTTGAATAATGCATGAACTACTACTGCTAACTCAAGATCATGTATAGGATAGTTCAATTTGTGCTCCTTGAGTTTGCGAGATTCATAAGAAATCTCATGTCCTTCCTGCATAAGGACCGCTCCTTGACCTTCCAAAGAAGCATCAACACACACACCATGAAATCACCTATTGGTTCAAGTATTTCTAGGATAGGTACAATGGTTGGACACTTCTTGAGGTTCTGGAGATCCTCTTCACACTTCTCTAATATCTAAATATACCTCTTCCCTTTCCTTTGGAGAGAAGTAATTTTATATGCAACCTTAGAGAAGTCTTTAACAAACCTGCGATAGTATCCTTCCAAGCCCATGAAACTACAAACTTAGGCTACATTGGTGAGGGTTGGCCAATCCACTATAGCTTGAATCTTGGAAGAATCCACTGAAAATATCCTCACTTGAGATTACATGCCCCAAGTATTGAACTTTCAGATTGAAAGAAGTCACACTTTGTTGCCTTAGCATACAACTGATTCTCACGAAGGCATTAAAAAAGTAGTCGTAAATGTCCTTGTAGTACCCTACCCGTAGTTCACTTTTAGGTTTCTTTATGTTCCAGTGTTTGACCGAATTCTTTTAGGTCACTTTTGATGTGATCAATTATTATGTTAATAAATGATGATTAAGGATTTATGTTCATGGAATGTGTATCAGGTTATTGCATAGATTAGATGTTGATATCATTTGATGTTATGTTTATGTTTTATATCGATTCATGGTATTAATCCCATATTGGCATGTGTATGGTTATCTTGTGTTTGCATCTGTTTGACATGTTTGTTTGGTAGAGGACGGAGGCATAGTTACTCACTTAGTCGAGATCCACACGACTGACCGTACCCTATCATTGTTTGATAAATATTATTGTATGTACATGCTTCATCTTGTGGTGACAGGTTTGTAGGTATAGGGCATCGTCTTCCCTGAATTGGTAGGAGTGAGCATGCCCACAAACATTCATCTCAATGGTAAAAAAGGGGAGATAATACACAGACCCAAAACCCTAAACCTAAGCCTTATTGTCCTAGGATTGGACAAGTGTCAGTCTTACTACCCTAACCCGAATTCATCTAGTTGGCATGAGCTCATGGATCCTTTCTCTGTGTTTGGTTGATTTATTGTGCTTGATTTTTATTTTGCATGTTTCAGTTGATTTATGATTATGTGGGTGATTGTTAATTTATTGATTATAGTTGAACTATGTTAATTTAGATTATTTTATGTGAATATCAATGTCAGGTGCATAGTTGAATTTAATGATTAAATATGCTCCTAAGATTTAATTGAAGAAAATAAATTAAAGTTAATTATTTTAGTATTGGAAATTAATATTGATTATGTCCTAAGTTTATTGTGATGAAATTTAATTAAAATCAAATAATTGATTATTTGGATTTAATTGAGAATTAGATTTTATTATGTTTGTGAGTATTATTAAATAATTAAATAATTATTTGCATGAGTTTATGATGCATTAAGTATTTAATTTATTTAATAATAGATTTTATTATTAACATGTGCTTTATTGAGTTGTGCACAATTATATTTATTTTTAATTATTTATTGGTAATTTCTCTCAACAAAGTGGGAGAGTTGGATTAGGAGTTCTTTGTGTGAGTCATCTAGGGTTTTGCATGTTTAGTGGAATTGATTCCCAAATAGAGGGAGTTTGCATTCATTTGGAGTTAATCAGTTTGTTGGAGCAATTTTGGAGAGAGAGAGTTTTTTGAGTTTTGTGTGCTTTCTTGTGTTCTTGAGCTTTTGGAGATTGTGCTTGAATTCTGGGTGAAGGTTGTTTGCATTTGGATTTGGGGATTGTATGCACTGTGATTTAGATCTGCAGGTGGAGCTTTTTTGTTGTCAAATCTGAGGGTTTTAGCATTACAGGCCTTCCTATTCAGTATTTGGCATTGGACTTGAGGTAGGGATTTGTGAAGTTTTTCTGTGAATTCATTAGTAGTTCTTTCTGCAATTTCTCTATGTTTGTTTCAGTTTATAGATTAAGATTTGTTTTCTATTTATGCTTTAAATTTGAGGGTTAGAAAATTCATTAGAATGCTATTTCATATTTTTATATTAACTTGGCACAGTAGGGTTATGCTATCCAAATTTGGAGAGAAAATTCATCCTAGAACACCTAGAAAATGAAAATTAATCTCTTTATAGTTAGTTCTATAGTTTGAATAAATTAATTTAGTGGGTTGTTGTTAAAAACCCAATTTGGGTGAAAACTCCTCATTCTGGAAAAAAATAATATTCTCTATAAAAAATGACAGTAAAAAAATAAATCTTGCCACAGTAAAAATTAGATTTACTTGCAAATGATAGAAATTGCACAAGTTAAAAGAAATGTATTCCCAAATAATAAAGGAAAAAGACACTTCAGGGATAAGACAAAATTTGCTATTCGATTTGGAAAAATTTGACATATTTCCCTTTTCTGGAAATAAAAACACAGGCCTGGTATTTTCCATTTTCGAAAATAAACCAAACCTGTTTTTTAAAAAAATAAAAATTTATATATTAGCTAAGAAAAGTTAATTTTATTTATTAAAAGAAATATATATTTATATGTCAAAATCTTATTGTTAAAACGTTTATATATATATTAATGGTGTTTTGTTTTAAAAAAATAAATATTAAAAAAAGTTGTTTTTAAAAAAATTATATATGCTTGGGGGCGGGGGCCACCAAACCCCCCAACCCCCTAGGATGTCGCGTGGGCTTTCAAACTACCGGCGGTGCGATAGCCTTGGCTGCTGGGCATGGCAGGGGGCGGTACTATGGGTACCGTGCGCGGGACCCACAACCCCCCCATATCATATGATATGTAATTTTTTAAAAAGGTTTTAAGTTTTATTTTTATTTTAGTTATTAGTTAATTTTTATTTTTAGATAATTAATTTTGTTATCTTGTAACTTCTTCAATTTATAATTTAGATAATTCATAATTTTTAGTTAATTTATAATTTGGTTTTAGTTTTAATGTACGTAATTTGTATTTTGTTTAATATTTAATTAATATGTAATTAAATTTGATTTATAATTTAATTTAAATATTTTATTTTATATTATGTGGAAGTTATCATAATTTTAAGGTTTTAATTTTTAGTCTTAAATTATGATTTAATTTCTAGAATTTAATTATCTAAATTAAATTGGATCTAAATTAATTGTTTTATTTTATAGTTATTTTCAATTCATTTCTTTGTTAATATCTAAGGTTGAGTTTACATTGAAATAGATGTTTTACCTTAGGACGGGGTGGTTTCACATTATAATGTTAAATTTTATATGGACAATTTTTATAAATTGAAGTTTATGTACTGAAATTGGGCATTTTCATTATGTTGGATTCTTGGATACTCCTTAGGGAATTCATTTTACTTATATTGATTTCAGAATTTTCTAGTAGATCTTGTATTTGAATTAAAATATGATGAATATGGAATGTATTTGATTATGATCCTTATTTCAGTTCAAATTAATGTGAATGTGTATTCTTCGTGTTCTCTTTTTCATTATGGGTTGTCAGGCTCTAGATGACCTAGGAGAATACAGAGGCTGGGGTATGTGTCAGGTATTCGTGCTTTTCAGTTATGTTTGGTGTGTGTGTACATTATCTGATTATCACTCCTATTTGACCATTGGGCTCATGTTATACTGTATTCTATTTGTGGTATCTTTGTAACCATATCTAGTTCTTTTGTGTGAAAATGGATATGAGGTTACGTAGTTGTATACCTGATTAGATCTAGGAGAGATCTGTGAGCCTAGGGTAGTTTACCTTGACATGTAATAGGAGGTGGCTTGGAATAAGCGTCGAGGCCCACAAGTGGCTGCCAGGATCACTTATTGTAAAGTTTTAGTAATCAAGTGATAACCTAATATAATTAAGGGGAAATAAATGAACCTAATAAGATATGAGTCCTCACCTAGGTGTTAGTGCTAGTACAGACTAAGATGGGTTGAGAAGATGACTAGCCCCCTTTTAAGGGATGAGTTGGCATGGTTGATGACTTCGTCAGTACGAGAGGTCATTGATACCGTGTATGGTCACTTGGGGTACCGGGATCGAGAGAGATTACCATGGACAAAACTCAAGGGTTAGATGTACATGATGAAACCTTCCTATGCATAGTCTAGTTATTCTACATGTGTTGGTTGCCTCTGGTTTAGTGAGTTGTACCTTTATCTTTATCATGTGTATCTTGAGTTAGGGTGCTTTTCAGGATCCTTCTGCTTAGGGTTTTATCCTTGTTTTGTATTGGTTATCCGATTGGGGTTTGTGATTATCTCCTCAGCATGGTGGTGTAGGCCTTTGTGGTTCTACATGGACGGGTGGTAGTGATTCTTTACCATTTGAGATTCGACGTCCTAGTGACGGTGCTTGATGGTGATCCTTCAATTGGTTTCCTTTGATGCCTCTTCATTAATGCTTCTTTCTTATCTACATTATTTATAATCTTGTATTAGTGTATTGCATGTGATACCTAATCTAGTCATTGTACTTTTATAGTTAGATTTATTATTATATACCCTGCGACATGTGCAATGGATGTGAGTTTATTTGGATATCATGGAAGTCCATGAGAATTGTATTTATTATTATCATGTAATTGCAATTTATAAGTTATGAAATCTTTTATTGATGTTAGTTCTAGTTGTGTTTTATTCTTACATAATTCTACGTCATGGAACCCTTGAGTCTTGTAATCTGTGATGGATGTTGTTTCAATGTGAGTAAATGGTAATTGCTTCCACACTGTTGTTTATCTTATTTGTTAACTTAAAAAAAAATTGTTCACCAAACTTAGTAGCATGTTTAGGGTTAAATTCTCTTGGGTTCCCTGACAGGGCATTAGAGTCCTTCATGCTCCTCTATGGATTTAGAATATATCAATATATCATCCAAGAAGATGATAAAAAAAAAATCAAGGTAATAACGAAATAATCCATTCATCGGGCACATGAAAACATATGGAGCATTTGTCAAACCAAAAGGAACTACTGTGAACTCATAATGTCCATAGTGAGTGTGAAATGTAGTTTTGTGAATATCTACATTTTGAATGCGTAAAAGATGGTATCCTGATTTGAGATCAATCTTAGAGAATACCTTGGTCCCTTTTATCTGATCAAAGAAGATCATCAATCCTTGGAAAAGGGTACATGTTCTTGATCATTACCTTTTTTAACTATCTATAGTTGATGCAAAAGCGTAAAGATCCATCTTTCTTCTTAACAAAGATTACAGGTGCTCCCCATGGTTAAACACTTGGCCGAATACTACCCTTCACCAAAATATCCTCTAATTGGATCTTAAGTTCACTCAACACTTGTGTGGTCATCTGGTAAGGATCTCTAGATATAGGTTGTGCTCTTAGAACAAGATCAATGCAAAAATCTATGTCATGATTTGGTGGCATACCTGGAATCTCACTAGGAAAGACATCGGCAAATTCCTGAAGAATAGGATGATCAAGAGTCTTTTCCTCCATTTCTACTTCATCCAGCTCATTCATAGTTATAAAAAATACTTGACATCCCTTTCACATGCTTCTCTTGAGTTTCATAGCCGAAATCATATGAAGAGATATATGACACTGAATTCCCATAATCTTACAATCCTTTCCAACAACATCCTTGCATTTGATTATATTTTGTCTACAATCAATGTTGTCTCCATAAGAACCTAACCAATCCATCCCAAGGACAATATCATATGATCCCAAAGGAATCACACAAAGGTCAACTAAGGTGATGAATTTACCCAAGTTCAAATCTCATTTATGTACTAGAGAGTTTGTTGATATCCTTGCCCCAAAGGCTAATTCTACTTGCCAACCAATGTCTTACTTTACTGCCACTAGTCCACATTTATCTACTATAAAAGGAGATATAAAAGAATATGTAGCTCTTGAATCAAATGGGATAGAAAGATAAATACTTCTAGTAGCACCAAATGTTTCTACCACAATACCCTGATGTTCTTCTTGATGATGATATAATACCATAAATACTATGTGAGATTCGTAAGCATCCCCTATAGTAGGCTCAGAAGCTGTAGGTCTCTGTCTTTAAAACTGTGATGCACAATGAGGGAAATTCACTGCAATGTGACCATACTGTCCATGTGAGAAAAAACCATTGCCTCTACCATGACTTCTCATAGCTGAGGGTGTACTTGACTGGGCTGGTTACACCTGTTGTGTGGAAAGTCATGAAATTTCTTAGATTAAGGACCATCATTCTATGCTAGAGGGTTCACCCCCTTCTTCTGCTAACTACGAAAGTAGGGAGGAGGTTTCCTAAAGTTCCCTGCACCTTGGGTATGATTCCCTTTATATCCTGAAGGTGTAGGAACACCAGTCTAAACTCCTACCTGTCCACCATACCCTAGAGCCAAATTTGCCTCCACCAAAGTAGCCTTAATAACCACTTCCTTGAGGGTCTTACGTTTGAGAACCTTAACTTCTCTGATGATGTGACCATTAAGCCCCTTGATAAATTATTGCAACATAAGCGTAAATTATCACTAAATATTGCATAAGGGTTGAGCTTGAAGAAATGACACTCATAATACTGGACAATCATAGATAGTTATTGCAAATTGTGGAACTTATATGCACACTATTGTTGCCACTGATCGGATAAGAAGCATTCCTAGAAATTCTTGAGAAAAATTTCTCAAGTGATAGTCTCCACGGTAAGTCCTAGTTTCTTCTCTTCAATTTTACACCAAGAAGCTGCAAAACCTTCAAGGTGCATAATGATACATCTGAATCTAACATTGGTATCATAATATTGCATGGAAAAACATTGATCTAATGCAATGAACCAAGTCTCTACCTTAAAACTAGTACCAAGACCATTAAAAGGAGGAGGTCGTGATATCAGAAGGTCTCTCATCTAATTGGCCTTTACAGATCCCTGACCGATGGTAGTGTTCCTTCCTCTTGGACTTCGGGATCTATGTCTCTCCCTATTATCAGAATGGTGTGATGCTTCTTGTCCAGCCTTGTCTTGTGTGAGTAGAAGTTCTAGAATATTCTAGAGAATCTGTATATCATTGAGTTCTCCTAAATCACCATGATGTTCACCACCATCCTCTTCCCTGTTCTCCTCAACTCTCTAACTCACAGGGGGGATAGGAATTCTACTCCTTCCATGTCCTCTACTATAGCCTCCACTTCGGCCTCTAACAAGAGATCTACTTTCAGTGACCACTTTCCTACAACATTCAACAAAAAGGAAAAAATAAATAAGATGTGAAGAAGTCGTAAAGAAATAGTCTAAACTACAAGAGTGTTATATGTCTAAGTTTTGTTTCATGTTTTAACTACTAGACACCTAATGAGCATACAAAATTCCTAAGTTTCTAGTGCAGAAACATGGGATCTGATACCAAGTGTAATCCCCTACTAGGGAACCCAAGAGATATTAACCTAAAACATGTTACTAAGTTTATAAAATAATTTTTTTTCTTAAGAGTTTACAAACAATATTGAATAAAAAAGAGGAAGTAAAACATAAAGTTTGTATATACACATAAACATAATCTCAATAACATATTACATATCTCAAGGGTTCCTTAATGTAGAATTACACAAATACAATTTAATCTATTAAGTACAATAATCATCTAAATCTTCTACACATTACTTCATAAATACATCTGAACAATAAAGTATACATGACCACCCACATCCACTGCACAAGTCATAGGGTATGCAAATACAACTAAGTACAAAGTACAAATAAAGGAAGAATAAAAATAAGTCTCCAAAGAAGATAGGATAAGAAGAAACTACAACAAGGATCATCCCGCACTGGTATAGGAATGTCAGAGTCTCAAATGGTAAAAGAATCACTACCTCTTGACCTCATGGAAACTTGTGGTTCCACTCCCACTATGTTGATGATATAACATCAAACCCTACTCAGATAACAATACCAAAATCAATCATCAAATGATATTAAGCTAGGGTCTTAGAAGTTCCTATCTTAAGGGTGCAACTCAATGAATCAAAGGTACACATACTAACCTAGAGGAAACCAACACATAAGAAACTTTAGATGAAATCAAGGAAGTGTCATCACATATGTCAACCCCGTGGAATGATCTCACTGGACTTCGACTCCCAAGTGTGATCATATGTAGAACCTGAAATCCTCTCATGTAGACAAGGATAACTGATCATGCCAAAAGTCACTACCACTACTAGAGGGGAAAGCATCTTCTCCCGCCCCCATCCTTAGCTTATACCAACACTCAATGCATGAGTGAGGAATCCATTATCTTATTGATTTATTTTAAAACCCCATTTAATTATATTATCACTTATTTAAGTAACCTTCTAGGGATACCTAGGTAGACACTTCTAGGCTCTAGCGCCTCCAAAGCAAGCCACTTCCCCTTTAACACCTAGATAACCTACCCTAAGTTCATACATCTCAAAACATTACTCATAGGTCATCATGAATCTTAACATCAGAATTTGGTTCCAAGATATAACATGAACATACATAAACAACTTCCATCATAATAAATCAAACTTCCATAAGGTTGGCTTATAACACAATCAAATGCCACAAAAGTATGCAAGGTAAACAAACATACACATTCACCCTAACCCTGCCTCTGGTAACAATCCTAAAAGGATGACATAAAAAGATTCCCTCTTAACCCATAAATGCAGAAGGAAAATCATACATAAGAATTAAATAATAATAAACTAATTTGTAAAGTACCATTACATAAATTAATTTATTAAATAATCACTAACAAAACTATAATTACATTATCGAATTAAATTCCAATACTAAGCAAATCAATTTATAATGTTAATTAAAAATAAATTGATTCCTAATTAATAATTACTAAAGTAATATAATTTCACAAAAAATTCTCATTTTAGAAAGTAAAACCAATTCCCTTAATTACTAATCAATAAAATATATTAATTAATAATTAAATAATTTCTCTATATTTTCATTTATTAGAAATAATCAAATTACATGGAGTAAAATTACAAAAAAATCTAAAAGGAATAATGCATTATATATATATATATATATATATATATATATATATATATATATATATATATATATATATATATATATATATATATATATATATATATATATATATATATATATATATATATATATATATATATATATATATATATATATTTATTTATTTATTTATTTATTTATTTATATTTCTAACATCTATGGTTGTATTATTTATTTATTATTAAAACTTTATTTTTTATTATATTTCATTTATTTTTATTTATTTATTATTATTATTATTATTATTTGGCAAAAGTTTATATTTATATTAATACTAACTGGTTCAAAAGGCTCCCAGAGAAAGAACCAGTAAAGAAAACTCCGTTCATTACCCATATATTTACAAAGAGAGCTTCAGATGCTCAAAAAAGTATTCTTAGACTACCCAAAGCTCCCAAGGTCAAAACTCGACATGCTAATAAGTACAAAAAATAATCCTCTGATCAAAATGGCATAATAGATCTGCATTATAGTATGTTCCAAAAAAATTTTGAGACTACCCAAAGAAAACCCCGGCCATTATGGAGGCCAAATTACAATTCCAATCCCCCTAAGAACTCCCTTTACATTGAAGCATAAAATAAGTGCTAGAATACATTCACAATGAAAAGGAGACCCTTGTAAAAATAGTATAGACTACTGTTAACCTATGTACTTAGAAATCCCATTAGAAAAATGGTACAGTTTGCATTGAGGGCCCCTGTGAAAACAAAACTAAGGCAGAGTAGAAAATGCTAGTGGAGGGCAAGTAAATGCAAGATCAGTTGACATCCCATGGTCCATATAAGCCAGTTGAAAGCTGCATGAAGAAACACATGCAAGCAAAAGATTTGACAGAGACAAAAAGAATTTGTACAGCAAAGCATGTTATAAACATCATGACACATAACCCCTGGATCCGAAGTGTGAGGACGGAGACAAGAACAAAGAGCTCCAAAGATAGTCAACTTGAGAGACAAGCAGATCCCCCGAAGCCAAAGGTGCACGAAGTGAAACCGGGACACGAGCAAGGGAGGAGCACGAACCAACTAACAATGGAGCTGGAGAAATAACAGGAACTGATAATGAACCTGAGTTACTACCAAGTGAAATATCATCCAACATAGGAGAAGCCAAACCCAAATTTGAGGCACGAACATGTGATAATAAAGCAAGCAAAGCATACATTTTTGCAAACACCTTTCCTCTATGCCCCGCATCAAAAGGGGTACTGTTGAGAAGGTGATCAAGATGCATAATAGCAGAAGAAGCAATGCAATCTTTAACAACAGTAAGCAGCATAATATACTTGTCAGAATTAAATAGAAGGTGACGTGGGAATACACCTCCAATATGAGCATCTTCTAACTAGAATTTATACTTCTGAACTTCTAGAAGCAAACCATTTTCTTGAAGGAAATGAGGATGAATAGCCCAATTTGTGATGGATACCAACAAAGTCCAAGATTGAGATAAATCCAAGATATTAGAACAAAAGACTGAGACAATTTGAGAAGGAAAAATAATCCTTCTAAAACGCGGAGATAAAACTGAGTCACCAATCATTCTCTGAATACCCCGAGCACACTTTAAACAATGAATAATAAACATGGAAGCAAGGGCTTCATCAGTGATATTACCTTTGAACGACACTTCCAGAGCAGGACTTGAGAAACGAACATGAAGATTCAATGGTCTAAAGTCATCAACATATGTATGCAATTCCATGAGAACAAAACAAAAAGGAACGAAGCTATGCTACAAAAGAAGAATTAGAATGACAGAGATGGAGCCAAGATCGATTATAACCCACACAAAACCATCATGAAGTGCATTTTCCCATACAAAAACATGAATGAATCAAGTACCAACTATTAAGTTTCGTACATAATTAATCAATATACAACAGGATCCATACAAAAGTTGTTAAGTCTAACTCATGCGAGCCAAATCATGAAATCGTCACCTGATCTATTAATAAATAGAATGAAAAAGATGAGAAGAAATATTACACATGCGAAAGGTATAGCATTAAATATTCATAATAACAAAGATCAGATGAGACATCAAAGAATAGTCCTGGATTGATATGGCACGCATAAGAAAATAAATGCAGATCTTAAATAATCATGATCCAAAAATCACATTCAGCATATAAGATCTAAATATTATGAAAGATAATTAAGGGGAATCGATTTTTATTAAATTAAAGATGGAAGGGTGGGAGGTCGGGGTTACAAGGGGAGAAGGGTAGAGGATGTTAGAACCATCGGCACCAAAATTAGCTAACAAATCTGCTAAACAATTTCCCTCTCTACATGTGTGAGTTAAAAAGCAGTCTGGGAAAGAGTCTAGAAGGGACCAGATCTAGGATAAAACATAGTGGATGTACCTTGAAAAAGAAGCTCTTTGAACACATGCATTAATAATAATTGAAGAGTCACCTTCAACATGAAGGAATCAAATGTTTAGCTTCTTAGCAGCAGAGAGACCACATAACAATGCAAGAGCTTCAGCCAAATTATTAGTACTTGAAGGGATAGGACAAGCCTCAAGATAAATAACTGAACCAAGGTAATCACGAAGAACAAACCCAATCCCTTACTTACCTGGATTACCTTTAGAAGAGACATCAAAGTTTAGTTTAATAAAGTCATTTTGAGGGGGGGACCATTTAATTGAAGATCTAACATTATTTTTATCTTTAGGGCATAAGGGAAAGGGAACGGAGGGAAACACTAATCCCTGCCATTCCTTAACAACAAAATTATCCCAAGTGGAAAATCCCCGGTCACCTTTGAACTTATAATATATATATTATTATTATTTTATAATATATATTATATACAAAAAGAATCCACATATATATAAAAAGAAATTAATAATAAATAAACCCCAACTCATGCTAGCCGACAACCCCTGCTGCTAAGTGGGGGTGGGGGTGAATCCTTTCCTCCACTCAATAATATATATATATATATATATATATATATATATATATATATATATATATATATATATATATATATATATATATATATATATATATATATATATATTCACACACAATCTTTTTCCCCTCCATAGAATTTCAACAACGATGAATTCACATAACGGGTTATTATGAGGAAAATATTTTAAAAATTCAATTGATACAACCCTAAGGTTTTCTACCATAAATTTTTCAAACCCTAGATGAATTAACACGAAACTTAATTATGGGAATTCATCCAAGAACAAAATCTCATTAACATAATTCTAGAATTTCAAACATGATAGGAAAAATCAACAAAATAACAATATCACCCAGATCTAATGGGCACATAGAAAATAATATTTCTGAAATACAAGAATTAAACCTACGAGGGTTTTCAAACCCTGCCTCAAACCACCAATTGAAGAAATATGACGAAGACCAGAAAAACGTTGAAAGAATCCCAAGCTTTCCAAAAATCTTTCAATTCAATCCTTCCTCCAAAACTTGCAAACCTATGTGTGGAATAATGGCCAAATTCCTCCTCATAAAGGAAAAGGCTCTGAAATTCCAACTCCACTATGCAAATCTGGAACTCATCTTAAATCTACAACTTTATTTTTATCACACTCTCTTTTTGCCTGATTTATTCCCTTTTGTCAATAATAACTCCATGTGCTTTTTTTGTAATTCTTGTTTATATCAATTCACTCAACTAACAACATTTACTTAATTTATTAAATATATTCAAATTAAACATGCAACTAGTTGCATATTAATTTTAACTAAAATAATATTATTTTAATACACTTTATTGTTTTATTCAATTTTCCTCAAGTTTGAATTTAATAAATTATTTAAATCTTTAATTCCACCATCTGACTTTTAATTAAGTCTTTTAATTAATTTTTCTTAATTAAATACCTTCACATTAATTTTCTATATTTAATTAGATTTAATTATTTAAACCACATAATTAATCTTAATAAATTATTTAATTATCTCACAATAAGCACACCAACTAGCCAAGACCAACTGAACCAAATAAAACAATTATCATGCTCAAGGGAAAAGCTTATGGACTCACATCACTTGGATGAATTCTTAAAGGGTAAAAATATCACAAACTTGTCCACTATTTTAGAACAATAAAATGGCTTAGGTTGGGATTTAGATCTGAATTTTATATCCCCTCTCTTACTATTGATACTTTACGATAGGGTACACTCATCCTGACAATTCAAGGAAGTTAATGCTCGGTACCTGCAAACCTACATAAAAAACAAGCATGTGCATACATGTATATATAACAAGCAATGGAAGGGATCAAGACATCATGTGGATCCCACAAGAAGGTAAGTACGACTTTGTCCCTCAACCATATCAAACGCATCAAACAAAAAATTAAAACATACATGATAGCCATACACATGCAAGTATGGGGTAAGTAAAATTATAAACATAAACAACATTTTTAAACATATAAATATTCATCATCAAAGAAACTAACATCATCTAAGTGCAACATATGATATCTCATAACTATCCAATATCAAATCACCATGTAATGTCATACATCCAAAACCACATAATAAAGCTAAAATAATCACCGCACACATAAAAGTGGCCTAAAAGAGTTTGGCAATATAAAACTGAAAAGTAAACTATGGGTGGGCACTACAAGACACCCTTGCATAATACTCTAGGAAACCTTTCAAAAATCTACCCTTCACCGCCAAGGCTATTCCAAAGAGAATTATGTTATCCATGAATTATTGTAGAACCATTGCAGGGGTTGTGGTTTCTAGTTTAATCCCCTAGAGTTTGCCTTGCCTAATAAGGTTGAGAAAATTCCTAGCCAAAATCTCTTCTAGAATAATGAAGAGATAAGGAGAGAGGTGGTCCCCTTGCCTCAACCCTTTCTCTGCCTTAAAAGGTCCTCTTTGAATACCATTAACAAGAGTGGAGAACTAGATTGTTTCAACACAAACCTTAGCCAAATTGATTAGATTTTTATTGAAGCCAAATTTTCTTAGAACCTTTAAAGAAAGTCTCATCTTAGTTTTTCATAGGCTTTGGAAAATATCCAATTTGAAAGCCATTCCCAATGGCCCACACATATCCATGTTGTGGATGATCTCATGAGTTGTAATAACAACATCAAGGATAATGAAAGGTTTTATTTTGTTAACAAGGACTTCAGTAAATATTTTGTAAATGGTATTGCATAAGCTAATGGGTCTAAAATCACCTAGCCTTTTAGGCTCATGAACTTTGGGACCCAAGGAAATGTAGGTATTATTAAGCCTTCTCAAAAGTTTCCCCATTTTGAAAGAAGTATTTGGTGGCTAAAGTAATATTAGTTTTGACTTCATCCCAAAATACTTAAAAAAAGGCAAACAAAACCCATCAAGTCTCAAATATTTATATACCCCCATGGAGAAGATTGCATCTCTAACCTCATCCCCAGTAACCACGACCATAATTTTTTCATTATAATTGTAGGAGTTGATCTTTAGTAAACATGTCCTTGTCCCCCTCATCCTTGTACAACTTGTTGAAATAGTCTGTAACCAAGGCGCCAACTTGTTTACCCTCTTTAACTTCCTGATTATTATCATCAGTTAGACATTGTATCTAGTTTCTTATTTTATGTCTTGTGTCTAACTTGTGGAATAAACTAGAGTTTTTATCCCCTTCCTTGAGCCATTATATCCTTGATCATTGCTTCTAATATATAGATCCTCTATTCTTAAATTCTCCTTCCATTGATCTCTTTTCTTTGAGAGAAGATATCCCCTAAATTTGAGTGTTTCACCAATTTTCTACACAATTTTTGAAATTGAGATGAGTAGACCACATGATATCATATCTAAAAGGAATCAAGCCATGTCTTATATTTTTATTCCAACTAAGTAAGATTGGATTATGATCAGACATAGTACAAGAAAGGGCTGAAAGTGTGGTAGTATATCCCACATCCCATCCAATAGAGACCAATATCCTATCCAATCTAACCTGGATCAAGATGTTTCCCTTTCTGTTGTTCAAACATGTAAATTTCTTTCTTTGTAGATCCACATCAAGCAGAGCTATATTATTAAATGAATGCAACAAAATCAGTTGCATTAGCCGTGTAGTTAGTTAACCCTCTTAGTTTCTCATAGGGGAAGAGGGGAGTGTTAAATTCCCCCACCACCATCCAAAGAGAGTCACTCCTTGCCTTGCTCAAATTTGTGATCTTTTCCACATAATATATGTGGTAGCCCATGTATTGGGTGCATAAACGTTCATCATCTTCCAATTATATCCACATTGTCAAAGGAGATAAACAAATAGCTAAGATATGAGTGGATCATATTTCCCCTTACTTTTGTAGGGTTCCACATGGTGAAAATTCCTCCTGATGCACCAACAACATCATTGACTACAAATAAAGATCCAAGCCAAATATGATCAGCTATGCCATTGAAATTTTGTCCAATCATCTTTACTTCCTGAAGGAGAAGGATATCAATTTTCTCTTCTTGGATAGCCTCTCAAATAACTATTTTTCTGAGAGTTGTTGATGCCTCTCATATTTCACAAGACAATCCTCATTTGTTTCCTTGTTATCAAATTCAAGGGTCATAATCAAGCCACTGGCTAGTCCCCTTGCAATACCTTTATGTTTCAAAAATATAGTAGGGTGGAAGATGTCCTCGACCTCTTTCAGACTTGTTGTCCTCCTATGGCTCCTTTCAACACCATCTTTAGCATTCATGGGTATTAGAGGCCCCATAGGATCCCTAGATGACATCCCATTGCTCTCTTCCCCTAGGAAATCCATCCCTTGCTATGTATTCTCATTAGTATTCTCAATCCTTGGTTGATTGACCATAGGCTCCATTTCCTCTTTTCGTGAACAACCTTCATATCTTTGGTTGGTTTGTTCAACAGAGCTAACCAATCCAACTTGTGAAGGGCTCTCAAATGAGTGATTCCTATCATTCTAGATAGAGGACAAGAAAGTTTTAGTCCTCATTTCAGCAAGTATCAATGAGGACTTATGTTTCTTGACCTCCAATGTCTGAGTTTTGACCAGTATAAACTTACCATCCACCCAAGTGTAAGCCATTCTAGTTGTCATGCCTAATGTTTTATTTTCTCCCAAAGTGGATTGAGGGGGCTCTATCTTTTTGAAGGGTGTTTTTCACTTGAGGAACACATGTATGTATTTAGCATGCCTTTGACAATATATTGTCACATTCTCATAAACTAAAGCCAGTGTCACTTTTCCTAGTTTTGACTACAATGTAATGAAATTTGGAAGAATCCTATCGACCTCAATTTTAACACAAAATTGAGAAAATACTAACTTGGACATGTTCCTTGAGAAAACATCCATAGTCACATATTGTCCAAAGGTATTACCTATCCATTTGCAGATCTGCTCGTCCCACAACTCCAAAGGTAGGCCAAGCATACAAACCCATACAAGTGTTCTATTTAAATCCACCTTTGGATCAAATCTTAGTTTCCACTCACAAAGGGAAAGATAGTGCTTCCCATAAGCCCACGATCCCATCAAAATCTCCTTCTGGTCTTCCTCCAAATTAAAATAGAAAAAGAAGAGGCCACTAGGCATGGCACAAGAAATTATAATTCCCCTAATTTTCCATCTCAAGGCAATCCATTAATGAACCATCACTATAGATGGTCTAAAGGAGAAAAACCTTCCCATAAGATCCCCCTCCAAGATTTGATGGCCCTATCAATAAGTACATTAGGGAACTTAACTTCTATCTCATTTACCTCCATCATGGAGGTTGAAGCGAGATCCACAATCAATGGTTTGTGCTCGTGTCTCATTGGGACCCTCATCCACCTATTATTCAGGCTCGTGCTAGGAAGCCCATTCTAGCTTTCAAGAAGTGGCCCGTTTTCATACCTTGAGACTCATGCAAAACTGATTATCTCCTTTGGCAAGGGAGTGCTACCCTTGCTATTACTATCCACCATGGACATTGCAATAGTTTTAAAGAGCCATTTTGTGATATGCATTTTATTTATGTTAAGTTTGTATAACTGATGTAAAGATTTGATATTTTTTTCACATTACCCTCCCCTAAAGCATAGTGTAGGAAGTTGTTCCACTACCTTAATTTTCTAACAATTCTCATTGTATAACAACATGGAACATTTACCAAAGATTTTTTTAAAGAAAATAATTCCATGAACATCTTGAAAATTTTACTATGAAATAAATGAAGATGCACTAGATCAATGCAAGTAATATGAAATAAAATATGCCTTTTAAAAAAATGATTTTGGTAAATGTAATTACCAATTTAATCAAATGTGAGAGTGTAAACATTTCAAGAGATATGCAAGATACACCGAGTTCACCAAAATGACATGACTAGAAATGAGATCCTAGCCTATGGATACACAATAAGACCTCAAATATCTATGGGATCTCATTGGAACTTGAATAAGTTTTAACTATAGTCGTAATGAAATAGCTAAACATTTTGATTTGTGTTCCTTTGTTGCAATGGAGTTGAGATTGTAAAGTGTGTGTTTGAGATCTAGGCTTAATGTTATAAAAATTAAAACTTTTATTAATTTAGCAATGAATTACAAAAGAAAAAACCAACATAGAAGGTTGACTTTGAAAAGAGAGCACATAAAAGAACCTATATCTACAAACCAAGCCTAAAAGTGCTAGACTGGTGCGCTGAGTGCCATAGTTTGAGGGTGGCTATGCAAATATGAAAGGAACATATTCACAATTAGGAGGTCTTATAGGTTTGTCTCTTTGAAATTCAATTGAGAATAGTTGGACATGTGTGTTGGGTGCTCTAGTCTAGGAGTTTTTGCCCATTTAAAATATATGAATCCCAATCAATACCTACTCTACTAATTTATAACCCTTTCGCTATTAGATCAAAAACCACACACATAGAAAATGAGGAAGAATGGTTGTGTTGTATAAGGTGCTAAGTCAAACCCCATGTTAGTGCTCCCACTCTACAATAGAAACATTCAAATCTAAACATTATGGATAAAAAAATAATAAATGCATAAAATTCTAGGTCAAAACTAAAACTATTAAAACAAACTACCATGAATGTTAAACTTTAAGTTATAATAAATAAATACACTATATAATAAAGATCTAAGAGTTTGACCCTAGTAAAAATAAATCATAGAATCATATAATCCACAGTTTTCATAATTTTTGGTGTTATAGTATATTTTTATTATAATCATTAGTTCTTGTTTTGACGACTAGATGGTTGTAATATTTTGTAATGTTGCTCTTAGTTTTTCTCTATAGTTCTTAGGACTGTTATTCAATTCTTTGTAATCCTTTCACAATATTCAATACAAAACAAAACAATAAACCATAGAATCTAAGGGAGTTGAGATTGAAATAAATAGATATCCAAGTAATTGAAATCAAGAAAGTGAAATAAATTAGAAGGGATAAGATGTTTTTTTTTTTTTTTTCCTTATATGACATATAATTAGAAATCAAGATTTGATACTAGAATAATGATTATAAGACCATGATAAGGGATCTCTTATATTTATTTTCCATCAAACCAATTTATTCATTACCATGTTAGAATCGTAGGATTAGACTAAACATATGACCTAGTCTAAATGGTGCGATTTAGTCGTTCATTCATGTTGACTCTTATAATATGTGTATATTACATTATTGAGAAATTGATAACAGTGAAAAGTATCTTTAAGGACCTTTCATAGATGAAAGAGATATTGTTGAGTCAAGTCCAATAGTCCTAAAGTTGTGAATTCTAATGCAATTGAGAATAATGTGACCGAATGAAGATATTTTATAATTAAATGATAAAAAGGGAAATAAGAAAATATCTTTGAAAATGATTCCTAGAAACACTTTAAGACTTTTGATATGTAAGATGATAAGCAATGATTACATTCTTAAAAAGCTAATGTGAAAAGTGAGAAATTTGTAATCTAAACTAGGAAAGATTAATTGAGGTCTTAATCCTTTTTAAAAGATAGAACCTTGAGAATGTTTTAATCCATATAGGAAATATTTTTTATTACTAAATAGAAAATATTCACACAATCGAATCCAAAAACTTATTGTGCAAGAAAATATTCAGTTAAAGCTTAGATTGATTGGCAAGAATTTCTTGTGGTAGACACAAGATCACACGATCTAATCTCTCTTACACCCGTATAGTACTAAAAGACATTAATTCGAGACAACAACATAGACAAAATGATCAAATTGAAAATTGAAACAACCATTTGACATCTATACAAAATAATAATTAACAAACCAAACTATATTAGTATTAAACAAATTGTATCTTGGTGATGGTTCATTAGATGTGATGTGAAACGTACAAAAGACTTTGTGTCTAATTGTCTTATACATTTGATTTACTCTGATAGAAAATCTTATTTCTATCACTAAAATAGTATATTAAAAAGCTGATTATCTAGGACTATAAACGTGACAATAAATTCTTTTGCAATCAATGTGGGACCCCAGGAATGGCAGAAAAAGACTAGCCCACATTCCAGAATTGAAAGCTAATGTAACACTGTGCTAAATTCCCCTGTTGAAAATGGTGGCTTCTCAGCCACCTCAAGAAGAAAATCTGGTACGTGGAATGTCTGGATAAGAATGACTTGGAGTGCAAAATACCCAGTTTGCCACGTAGGTTCCACCATTGGAAGCTTCAACGGCCATTCAGGCCAAACAAGACTGCAGAGATGCTTGTAAATTAAAAATGGTCTCTTAATTGCTACCGACAGCAACTTGTCACTGCACGGTTTTGTCCAGGACGCTTAAGACAAGCATCCAGACACCTGTTTAAGCATATTTTGTGAAAAAGCTTGAAGCTTGTTGTTCAATACAGATGTGTGCGAAAGCAAAATCAAGATAAATTGGCAGACAAAGGAACATAGTACTTTCAGCTTTCCCAATATCTTCACGGGATGAGTGGCCCAAATGTCAAAAGCAAATTTGCCCTTACAATCAAAAGCACAATCCATATCAAAAGGTGTATGTTTTATGTATTTATATAGATGGATTAGCTTCAATTCCTTCAATCCCAAATATTCCTTTTATCTGTAGACTTTATAGTTAATTTTGGATATATATATGAATGTATATCACATTTTGACATTTTTTTATTGTTTTTATACTATTATTCTATTTTTTTTAATAATAAGAAACATGCTTTTACACAGATTTAAACTGTATCTTAAAGACCCAAAATAAATAGCAGCTGCCCCTGCACAATCCACATCAAAAGGTATACGTTTTGTGTATTTATGAAAATGGAATAGCTTCAAAAAAATCTTTCAATCCCAAATATTCCCTTCCTCTGAAGCCAAAAGTTTTTTAAGAGGGTCTAAAGATCACAAGTTTCCTGCTGCATATCCACACAAACCTAAACTATATTTTTAAGCCCAGTTTGGAGCTCATATACCCCCTATACACATGGGGTCTGCTATAAACTGACATGGAGCACAACAAAATTTCTTGTACTCCCAAGAAATGTGAATTTTATTAGTTTCCATGCATGGGAAGGAGGGAGGACCGTCTTGTACGATTAGATTTGCATATCAATTATAGGCTGCGGGTATTTGACTTCCAGGGAGGATATTGAGTATCTTGCAGTAAGTCTACTCTGGTATTCCACTTGCAATATATACCTGTACAAAGTGTATATAAGTAAGCCCATTTTTTAAAACAGTTGTTTACCTTTATTTTAATATGGAGATTCTTTCTTCTTTCTCTAAGAAAATGTGCACTTCATAGATCAATGCAGTAAGCGAAGACCAGGCAATCTGTAAAAGCAGCTTTCACAGGATTTTAAGCCCATGATTTTTGGATTTCAGCCCAACACATGTGCTGGGAACCACTTGGTAGGCCAGGCTAGTCTTGATAAAAATAAAATTTGTGTAGACTTATATGCAGGAGCTGACATTCATTCATACCTCTATGTAAATTACAGAGATTATAGGTCTAGGGAGACTATATTCAAACATGCCATCTAGAATCTTGAATGAAGCTTCTGCTTCTTCTTCCAAGTATAGATCACAGAAACTGGTCATAAAATCAAGTGCTAAACAACACCATCACTTTCATAGATATTCAAATCACCATCAGAGGGCATTCATAATTGGGTTTTCAACCCTAGGATTTGGGTTGCTACTTATATGTGTGCTGCTTGCGATCCTGTGGTATAACCGTGTTAAGAGCAGCAAAACCAGTCCATATGACCTCACTGCTATCCGCCTCCAGAGGTTTTCATACCGGGAGCTCAAGTCTGCCACTGGCTCATTCAACGCGGCTCACAGACTTGGGAAGGGGGGATTTGGTGTTGTTTACAGAGGGGTTCTCAGGAATGGCAAGGAGGTTGCAGTTAAGAGAATGGACATGACATCCCTGCAGGGTGAAAGAGAATTTCAGAATGAGCTATCAATCATTGGAGGGCTTAGGTCTCCATTTGTGGTTTCTCTTTTTGGGTATTGTTCAGATGGGAAGAGGAGATTGCTGGTGTATGAGCATATGCAGAATAGAAGCCTGCAGGAGGCTCTGTTTGAGAATGATGAGTCGCCTTCGAAGCTGGATTGGGAAAAGAGGTTTAAGGTAATTCTGGACACTGCACAAGCTTTGGCCTTTCTGCACCTTGAGTGTGACCCACCTATTGTTCATGGTGATATAAAACCAAGCAATATTCTGCTGGATGCAAACTTCAATGCCAGGCTTGCAGATTTTGGGCTCGCGAGAGTCAAATGTGATGTGGAGTACGGTCCTGAATTATTCAGTCAAGATCTCTGTAAGAGTCAAGATCTGTGGAAGAGCCAAGACCTTAACAAAAGCCAGGATCTTGCAAGGATTAATAGAGATAATAATAAGAATGTTAGGATTGATTTCGGTGATCATGCGGAGGGAAGTATAGGTAGAATATCAAGCAGAAAGATGGAGAATGCCAACATTGGGATGGATGTAGATGGACCTAAAAGTCCAAGCTCTGTGTCAGAGGTGGATTTCTCTCTGGCCTTGCAGTTGCAGCAACAGCCTTCTTCATCTAGTAGAGTTGAATGGTACAGTGACGCAGCCCACGTAGCGCAAGCGGTTGTTCTTGGACGAGTCGAGGAGACTGGATTGCACACGAAGGCAAAGGAGATTATGGTTGAAAATTACCCTTCAGATGCGCGGATGCCTGAAGTTGTCATCAGTGGGGATGAAGATATTGGATTGAACACGAAGGGAAAGGAGATTATGGCCGAAAATTGCCTCTCAGATGCAGGGACTGACGATATGGGTAGCATTGACAGGAGCAAGGATTTCAGAGCGTCTCCTCTAAACTACGCTTTGGATGACAAAGATCCGAAGAAGAAACAACCTTGGGGGAAAGATTGGTGGTGGAGGCAAGATGGCAGTGGTGAGCTGAGTGCTAAGGATTATGTGATGGAGTGGATTGGAAGCCAAATCAAGCCTAGTAGGAGTGCAAACTGGGATGATGAGAACAAGGTAGAGAAAAATACGGATGGAACTAAGACTCCGGAGGTCAGAGAAGAGCCTAGTGGTGAGCTCACTCTTACAGAGTCAATGAGAATACCAGAGAACAAAAGCATAAAATCAGGAAAAAACAAACACAAGAAGTTTAAGGAGTGGTGGAAGGAAGAATATTTTGCAGAGCTAAATAAGAAAAACAAGAAGCTGAGAAAGATGGACAGTAAATGGAAGAGAGGAAAGAACGTTGAGCGCTGGAGAGACGAGTGCTTTAGTGGGAATTTGAGCAAAGGGAATAGCAAAAGGTACAATGGGAGAACTGATAGCAGAGGCAGAGACTGGAAGGATGATCACAGTGGAGAAATCAGCTTTGGAAGAGTTTGGAGGAATAGAGATAAAAAGAAACATCATTCAATGGGAAGTGATATGTGGAGTGGGGATTTGCTTAGTAGAGATTTGAGCAGTACTACCAGCATGAGAGGAACTGTTTGTTACATAGCCCCTGAATATGGAGGCTGTGGGTATCTCTCAGAAAAGGGTGATATTTATAGTTTTGGTGTACTTATGTTGGTTATTGTTTCTGGTAGAAGGCCTCTACATATTCTGGCTTCGCCCATGAGGGATTTTGAGAAGGCAAACCTCATCACATGGGCTAGACATCTCGCTCAGACGGGAAATATCTTGGATCTTGTGGACGAGAACTTGAGAGATGTTTATAATAGAGATCAGGCAAGTCTTTGTATCACTCTCGCACTGTTATGCTTGCAGAGAATCCCAGAGATGAGACCTGACATAGCTGAGATAGTGAAGATTTTAAAAGGAGAGATGGATGCGCCAGATCTGCCGCTGGAGTTCTCACCTTCTCCTCCTTGCCGAATCTTCAGTCGTTCGAGACGAAAACTAAATGCAGATGTTGCAATTTCTGTTGATTTTCCATAGCTTCTGAGTTACATCCTTGTTATGCTGCCCCTTTTATTGAGAGTTGGCGTTTTTGAGTGTACCATATCTGAAGGCCTTGCAGAATTGAGGTACTTTTGTTGAGGTTTTACTTTTAAGTTTCTGTAGGATTTGCCCAGTTTGATATTGCAGTGAGTCACGTATATTTTGACAGTAAGTGTTCCGCATACTAGCAGTACAGAGTACACAAAATAGAGAGATGCATACAGAAAAAGATGATTGCTTCCTTCAATTACTAAACTAGTGGCGGCCAGTAATCTTTCTGTACCATTAAAAGTAGAGTACATGACAATATGCAGATTGATTTCCTCTGTTTAACATTCATATTTTCTTTGACAGATGCTTGGGCTATTCAAATACAGAGACTTAACATTGTTTCTCTTCACTTCTCTCACATGGTAAACTTATATGCTACTTGTTAAAGCAGTGGACTGTGTATTGTTCAAGGAGATCTATGGATTAATGAGCAGATAGTCAAAATAAACTTGTGCAAATTCTTCATTACGAATTTTAGTTCCAATAGTGAAGGACTGGGTATAATTAGAGGATGCAACAATAAACGTACTGTGTAATATTCCTCATTCAAGAGAAAATATCAAAATTGACTGTATGATAAAAAAAATGTTCATCTTTTTGTAATTTCAAGTCCACTGCCAAAGCTGTAAATGAATGGGGAGGTTAGTAGTTAGTCAACATGAATGTCACATATTAGCCAAACATGATGGTTTGGAGAAAATGGAGTTCGTGAGCTGGGCTTATGCAGGAGCAGCCTTTTCAGGGTAAGAGAATATCTGCTGAGGACACTACTTCCATAGTGCATGGACCAAAATAATTCTGTTGAAAAGACTGTGGATGCTGCTATGTTGCTAATTGTAGGCAGTGCTAGTGTTCTACCTAAATATTATAGCATGCACTGAAGACACTTCCATCTCTGTTTCAATAAACACAACAGAATACCTGCAATGCTCAGCTTTGTGTGGTGTTAGTTTTACACAACTGGCATTGCAACAGCTGTTTTTTAGGCTGTAGTTGCATGACTGTTTTGAGGCATTTTAGCAATGTTTTCTATTCAAGAGCTTTTTTAATCATATTTTTCCTTGTCAGGGTCGTTGCAGATCTAATTCACTCTGTTGGGGAGCTTTTCATCTTCCCTCATATGTATATGTATACAACTATTGTGTGAACTCTTCTCATATGCAAACTTCTGCCAACCCTATTGCACGCCATATTGGTTTTTCTGGTGAGATGGCTTCACATGAAATCAGTACAACCATATCCTATGGTAGAAGCTTATAATTTACTAGACAGATTGTAATTATTTGAGGGTTTAAAACAATGCAGGAACTTTTAAACTGATCATTGATCTGACTGAGGTATACAAGCAAGTTAATTGGATTGCTTATTGATAAATGTCAGGTCATACAACTATCTTGTTTATTTTTTTCATTTTATGTCTGCAATGGAATATCTCTCTCTCTCATATTAGTCCGTATCGTCGGCATGATATTGACAGATCATTAGACATTGCCCTGCAGATTATAAGATTGCATTAATTCGATTTCTCATATTCATGTCTGCAATCAAATATCCCTTTATTTTCTTTTTTGCCTTCAAAATGGCATTTGTAGATCTATTAGACATTGCCCGTTGACCTAGACTACTCAACAGACCACTAATATTATATCCAGAATACAGAAGGCTAGATCTACTTGTCAACAGACTCCCCATGTAATTCAATGCTGTAGAAAGGATAACTGCTTCATCACCTCTAACGGGCATTTTTTGCTTTTGGATGATAAGAATCCTAATCCTTTGACTGTATCTTCCTTATTATAGCATTGTCAACATGTATCATTGGAAGTTTATTGATGCCATCAATGATTACTTCATATGGTCTTGTGAGCCCAGGCGATTTTCCAAACTTTATTCTTTTACAAGGACTTGTTGTCAACTTTAGTTGTTATTGTCAACTTTAGTTGTTAATGTATTGATTCAAAACCTTGATTTTTTATGTGCTTTAATGATTAATTTTCTACTGTTTTTTTTAATTCACAAAGTTTACCCCTTTTGTTGGGTTCTCCTATGAGCTGTTGTTCTCTTGACTATATGCCTCAGCTTCACCAGGCCATTTATATAGTTTCTTGTTTGTTCTAACTTGTCAGTTTCAATGACGCCCCTTGTATGATCTCAGTTTTCATACCACAATGTCAAGAATTACGACATGAATAACTAGGTCATTAACACAAATAGTGTTGGAGCCGGAGTCTGTTTAATGCACTTCTTGAAAGTTCTATTTAGAGATGACACCAGAGGCTTTACATGTGAAACTATTATAAGATCTAGTCTGAAAGATCATTTAATAAATTTTTGCTAAGGGCTAATATATTTTGTTTATCTAGGGTACAAGAATAGTCATTGAGGCACTATGAGGCATAGGTCAAAGAGTAAGAGAACTAAATAGTTGTCATTTTGAGTTTTTCGAGTAAGGTTGTAGCTGACTGATCTCTACAAAAACCACAGAAGAATGAATATGGTTTTTCTGTTTGACTTGGTGTATGAGCACTTTCAATATATATATTATATAATCTAGTTCTGTGCAATTTCAGCTCCTAGTTTGTTTAGAAAGGAAGATATGTTCTTTATTGACTATGGTAGCATAAGACTTCTTTGGAATATCAAAAAGGATTACAATGCAAAATTGTGACCTATGGTTGATTGAATGAATAAAGGATTTTAATGATGTCCATGAGACTGATCAGTCTAAGGGACCATTGAATCACAACCTTAAGCTAACTCCATATTCCTTTCCATGCCTGACCTCTTGCTATGGATCTTGACTATCAAACTAGCAGTTTGGTTGATCTTATCCTCCTCAAATAAACTGTGCATGTTGTTGGCCTTCAGGATGATTTCGTGCTGAGCCCGGATGTCTTCATACGTTGTGCATTTTATGAGAAAGTGCCATTCAGTCTCAATTGCACCGTCCCGCAGAACATGCAAGTCCTCTCTTCCCACACCTCTTTGACCCTTTTCCACCTACCCGTCTTACATCTGAGATGATGCGAACTCGTCCTCAATTGTGCTGCTAACAGCCTAGCTTTCCCTTTAATAGCTGCCCCTAGATAAGCTTTCTCACCATGTTCCCTAGTTGGGTTGAACACGTTGATGTAGTGAGCCTTTTTCCGACCCATGTGATTGCCAGCTCTTACCTTTGATTTTCAAAAAAAATTCTGTGAATTTTGTTCCTGAGTTAATCTATTCCTTCTAGCCGTTTTAACCAGTCAGTCATTCTTTGAGTTGCAATCTGCTGGCACACATAAGTTTTGGACTATCTCTAAGCAGAGACAAAGATTGGCCAATCCTCAAAACAGACAGATATGCTAG
Organism: Chamaecyparis obtusa; assembly: GCA_027943335.1. NCBI lineage: Eukaryota > Viridiplantae > Streptophyta > Pinopsida > Cupressales > Cupressaceae > Chamaecyparis > Chamaecyparis obtusa. The sequence continues at coordinate 1,861,623 of BSBK01000646.1, forward strand.
ATTATACTTTCAAGGATACTTACCCACAAAATTCCCAACCGATGCCCTTTTAGATTAACATCAAGATTGTGAAAATAATATTTAATTATAAGTATGGACTTTGGTTTGGATGCTTGCTTGTTTTTTTATGGATGTAATTTATCCATGTAATAGATCTGAAACAGTACACAACTGGAACTGAACTGATTTTAACGAGGAATAACTGGTACTAATTGTAAAAACATATCTATGAATGCAAACATGACCAAAGCGTTTTGTTTTTGTTTCAATCAGAATTTACGGTTCAATATTTAAGCATTTATTGTATTAAAACCTCATGGATTCTCATTCAATATAGTTGATAAGCATTAACACCAGAGGAATCATGTTTCAGATGTCTGGTTCACATTTTTTAGGTGCCCACTTAGCAAAGCTTTTAATATCTGCATTAAATGGTTGGATCCCTATACTTCCCATGGGGATCAGAAACTCTCCTAACTAATTCCAAAACTAATTCAACACGACCACTTTTGGATAGACATACTTTTCAATGTTTGTAGCTCATGAGTTGCCAAAATGTTGAATGCCAATAGTACATCATTAGATTATAAATTCTTCTTTAAGCATAAGAGATGAAAGAGAAGATTAAAGAAAGAGCAAGGAAACACAAGTGTACGCTGACAAAAGAAGATGATGACCAAAAAGGGTTCCAAGAAAGATGCCCCAAATGAGTTTTGGTCTGAAAGTAAACATGCGTAAGGCTGTAGATGGTTACATGGCTTGCACTTGATAAGATCAGCCACTTCTAGGAAGTCTAGATTCTGCACCAAGACTTGGCAAGAGATTAGCAAACAAAAATGTATAAAATAAAAGCACATAATATAAATAACTTAATCTAAATCAGTTCATCAAAAATCAAGAAGAAAATAATACAATATCTACTGTACCTCTGAGACATAGGCTTTTTTTACATGAACAAATTCTATGATCAATATTGCCAATAAAACTTTTTCTCTTGACCTTGAAAGAATCGCTCTCTTTTGGAAAATGGTTACTCTTACTTTGCAATGTTCAAAAATCTACATCTTTTTAATAATGTCATATGTTCAAAAATCTACATCTAGCTGGTCGCATGGATAACTTATCTGGCCTCCACAAATTCCCAATCTTTGAATTGGGCAGGGTGTACACTATGTATTAATATCTAAAAGAATCATAGCATATGAAGTATGTAAATTCTTTTCACAAGAAAAAGTGTTAAACTGGCCCTGAGATATGGTATGTTTCTTTAGCTTTTGAAATTTAGTTCATATAAATACTTAAAATGCCATAAGTGCTACTACTACTTTCTGGCTGACAGGGCTTCTTTCTTGCAAATAATCTTTTCCTTTATTCGCCTATCCACTTTCTTCTTCTCACCGTGGTTGTTTTCTGTTAAATGATTAGGAGTAGCAGTATACCACTTAGAACTAAATGGGAATAAGTGTTAAACTTGCCCTGAGATATGGTATGTTTCTTTGGCTTTTGAAACATAGCTCATCTAAATACTTAAAATGTCCAGTAAATGCTATTGCTTCTTCTATTCTATCTGACAGGGCTTCTTTTTCTGCAAATTTTTTTTTCCTTTATTCGCCTACCCACTTTCTTCTCATTATGGTTGTTTTATGTTAAATGACTAGGACTAGCAGCAACCCACTTTGTTCTGAGATTTGGTATGTTTCTTTGGCTTTTGAAATTTAGCTCATATGAAAGTATCCCTTATACTAGGGCTAGCAGTATCCCTTATACAATTAAATGAAAGTTTAGCTATTTTAAGTTTTGATTAAAAGTGCGAATTTGGCTCGATGGAGATTGACTGAAAATTGCTCAGTTGAATCCCATAAATCGTTATATAATACCTATGTATACGAGTAGGGAATTTCGTCTGCCTATGTATACCAGTGGAGAATTTCTAGACGAAACTATAAACAATCTAGAATCTAGAATTGCTAAACAATGAATCCCCATAAATGTTGGTCAACATTGGAGATAAGACAATGTCGGGAATGGCCTTTTACTACAGAGGTGCTTAAGTGCTCAATTAGCTATATGAAGCTATTGAAGAGGCTGAGTAACAGTGCAGCCATGTTTAGGGATAATTCAGCAGCTTCAGAAAGTGCTTGTTAAGTTTCATTAACCAATCAATTTACATAAGCAAATTGATAGTGAAATTCATCTGATGAGATCACTATTAATGGTATGATTGATCCTGTTTCGATTATACTGTACAGATCTCATGTTATGGTGTACAAAGCAACTGAGCATATACAATTTCATGTGGATAATTAAAACTTCATTCAGAGAGTGTATGTAGTAGTGGAGCACCTTAACTTTGCACTTCTCAAAATCTTATGTGAAAATCTCAAATCGTTCTCAATTTTTTACAGCAGCTTACTTGGCAAGTCCCCTACTTATAACTAAGGTTCCAGAGCCACATCATCAAATATAATGCCACATCAACATGCTTTTTGCCAAGGTGTCTAAAACAGCTCAATAGAATGGTGAGACCAATGATCATGCAAAAGGGAAACCCATACTTGTGCAGTTGATGTGACATCACATGATTGGTTGCTTTTTACAACGAAGGGATACATTTCATTCAATTACGGATAGTCATCATCAGCAATAACAACTTTAAAGTCATCACTATTGGTACAATGTTGTCAAAATAATTGGATATTAAATCAACAAGCGTGAATATTAAATTAACAACTACTACCACAACCATTAAAGCGTACTCAAATACTAGATCTTTCCCTTAAAAAATAAACACAAAAATCTTTAACAGAATAGAAGATGGTATATAAAAAAAACTTTCCCAATAGTTATATTGCTTGGACTCATCTTGCTAATCAAGCTATAACTGAGCTGGCAACATCCATAAAATATGACACACAAGATTCAGCAAACTAATAATGCAAAACTATCAAATCTTAGAAGACAAGTCATTCTTTTGGTTGGAAAAGCAACTGGCTCCATACTAAATCTATATCCAAATCGACACTTTCTCAAAAAGTGGAGTACTTAAACCATTGACGGGAAGTTATACTTGTAACAATTGACTGATTTGATATTACACTGAACTCAACCTTGAGAGTAGAATTATATGCTTTTTTTCAACAAAAGCTTATACTTCGATCCTGCGCGAGCATATGCTTCATATGAAGAAGGCTTATTGAAGATTTGGTTATGTATACACAATAACTGATTATCTTCACTTAATAGAATCCCCATGAAAAAAGCAATAACATAAGTGGCTTCCATGATTCGTAAACTAATTTTTGTCCCCAAATCAGAGCACTCCATTTTTTATTTTATAGTCAATTAGTGGAACATCTATCAATGTGGGGTTTTATACGTGCAGGTCCTACATATACATATGATGGCTTTAAATTTTATGTATGTAATTATAATACAAGGTATATTGATACGCACGAGATTTTTTTTTAATAGCAAGTTAACTATCGAGATAAAATTATGTAGTATTTGAGTTAAACTTACTGATTCATATTTCATGAGTAGTAGTTCACAAGAATTCATTTTTAATGAGAATGAATGATAAATGTAGTACTGAACTTATTATAGCTAGGTGATGCTCACAGATGTGAAGCATTGGGCCTTCCTGAAAGATCTATTCCAACTCTAGATTGTCGTTTCCTACAAGGTTAAGCTCACATAGCTTGCTACCCATTTTACTCAGTCATGCTTAACTATGGAGTTTCTCCCAAGCTTAATCCCCCTTAGCTTGCTATCCTAGTTAGATTGCTACCCCCAACCAAAGTAGCAAGCTAAGTGGGGTGTAGCAAGCTAAGCTTAACCTTGGGAGAAACTCCACAGTTAAGCTTCCATGAGTTGGAGTAGGTAGCAAGCTACGTAGACTTGACCTTGAGAAAATTTAATGGTTAAGCATGCTTGAGTTAGAGTAGTACTAGGATGGGTGGCCTCCTAGGAAGGCCCAATGCTTCACCTTTGTGAGTATCACCTAAATGCAATGAGTGTTAAGTGTACCGTCATTATCATAAAAGATGGGTTTTTGTGAATCACTACTTATGAAATATGGGTCAATGAATTTGACTCAAATACTACGTAGTTGAATCCCAATAACAATATCATAATTAAGTTTGTTGGTTAAAATATAAAGGATGGAGAGCAAATATTCTGCCATAATCTTAAATAAGGAGGGGCTGCTCTGGCTCACAAATAATTTTCTAACAAGATTGGAAGGTGAGAGTAAAGGACTTAAAAGTTTTTTAACATATTGAATCACAAAGAATATCTGGTTGGAGAGGAACCGCCGTATCTTTAAGGATGAATTGTTGGAGGCTCTTCACTTATGGTGGAAAATTCTCCATTCTTTGGGGGAAATTGTTTTTGCAAAATGTGATACTTCTAAGGCATTGGAACTAGGGGAGGATATTTTCAATAACCGCCTGAATATCCCCCCCTCACATGGAAAACTGCTAAGAAAGATGTGTAGACATCCCTTGCAAAAGATAAATAGGGTGGGGAAGTGGAGTGCCCCTCCACAGGATATTCTTAAAATCAACACGGATGGGTCTTCCAAGGGTAATCCAGGGCCTGTTGGTATTGGTGGTGTTGGCAGAGATAGTAAAGGGGATGTTCAGTTTGTGTTTTCAATTTATAAAGGTCACCACACTAACAACTTGATAGAGGCCATAGCCATTTTGTATGCTATGAAGAATGCTTGTGACCTTGGTTGGAGAAGGCTTATCTGTGAATCCGACTCTCAAGTGGTGATACGTCTTTTAAATCAGCAACATTCTGAAGTTGGTAGTTGGAAGTTGGCTTTGATTGTGGACCAGATTCATAATTTGTGTACTTCTTTGGAGTCTGTTACTTTCACTCATATTCCCAGAGAGTGGAATAGTGTTGTTGATTGTCTGGCGAAGTGGGCTTTTGACCATATGTGTAATTGGAACATTGTTGATAAGACTCAACTTCCGATGGGTTTGTCCCATCAACTTGATCACTTGGTTGATCTTGATAGGGCTGTTTGATGCCCTTTCTCTGTTTGTTCTTGCTTCTCTTTCAGTTTGAATAAATTTTCACCCCTCCTTTATTTTTTAAATGACAAAACTTTTAGGTTTGTTTCCCCATAAAACATGAAACTTAATATTGAAGTCATGTTTCTTTTTTCTGTGGATACGTTGATGACAATGCTATTGGCTGAAACCCATTGACTGGGAACGCTATTTTGGTGTATTTATTGGAAGTATGTTGGGGCTGTGGGAACCAAGCAGCATATGTTACTGCAATAATTTTTATTAGTATGAGAGCATGGCGGGATTTTAAATATAAAAGAAAACAGTCACTTTTGGTTCAGACTCATGATTTGTTTCTTTTGATGTGGTGTCTTCTAAGAAATGTGTTTTATTTAAATATTAGCTGTGAAAGTTTCATTAATTATTATATACTTTAATAATTAGTAGATTCTACTTAATAATTGGGCTAACATATTCAACGCTATAAAGAACATAGATTAAAATGAAACCTTTAATTTGAATTATATCTTAATGCATTATAAAGAGAATTCATACTTTTAAAAATAAGATAATAACTAAGTCTTTATTTTAAATTATTAATTATTATTTAACACAAAATCATATTCTTTTATTTTAATATTGCAGTCATACATATGTTGTAAGAAGTATTATATATGTTTTAATACATATGCTGTAAGAAGTATTATATATGTTTTACATATCATGTAAACTTAATATATCATATAAATTTTACATTTTTATTTTAATTATTGAATAGCATTCAATTTAATTTATATAGTGTTCAAATTTATTTTACATTAAAATGTATTAATCAATTATTATTGTAGATTTTTCTAGTTTATTTTTTATTATCTATTTTTATCAATTTGCGATTCGATCATGTGTAACATATCTTTTTGTTCCCTACCATTTAGAACACATGTAAATATACTATTTTGATTCAACCTATTTGGTACATAAATTGACTCTTACCTCAAAACCCATTAACTAATCACTTCTACAAGACCCCTAAATCTAGAGCAATCCGCATTCCTAGCTTTTTCTTTCTTGGGACTAGGTCATGTGTCATCGCCTTAGTTATGAATTAGGCTACATGATGGAATTAATCCACCTTCAAAATTCAAATTTCTTATTCCAAACCAAACCCTTAAAGAAACTAGTTATTAAGGATGTGTATTTATAGCTATATCTTAGGCTATTAGCATAATCAAGTGTGAGCAATAATCACTTGACATATATATTTGATTATAAATCATCTAGACACTTGGACACTCTACAAGCTCATCATACAATTACATTAGTTGTGTGGCATGATTACAAAATTATTCAATCTAAGGGCTTGACAATTACCAAAACATGTACATACTATTCTCCTCTTACCTTAAAGCCTATCCTGCTATTCCTTTTAGCATAACTATATGCAAAAAATATTCAAAGGAGAATGAGTTCATGAAGACGCGTCAATAATAAAGTAGGTTATGGTGTCTAAAGAAAACTCAAAATTACCATGGTCCACTTTGGAACTATACTACACAATGCAACCCTTTTGCATCAACAATAATCTTTGAAAAGTTTTATCATATTATTTTGATCATAGGTCCAAATTCTAGATTCTAATTTTGATTAGTTGTAGTGCTCTAGCAAGTCAAATTTACCACCACATTGATAGATAAGCCTCTTAATCATTCTCCAATTGCTCAATTTCTCAACTCTTGACTCTAGATCTAATTCTTTATTTTAATCAATTTTGATCACTAGATCTAGATCATCACTTGTAGGAATATGTATATTTCCTCACATTAAATTAGTGAACTTCAATATTTCTTATAACACCTAGAACTTATAATATTTAAATCCTTGATTGAATTTATTTCATTTAGTGTGGATTGGCATTACCCTTGTCTATGGTTAATGCACATGCATACACTGCACTCCAATTTTATTTCTTAATTTTGTATATCTAGTCTATTGATACTTGATAGCATGACAACATTTTACAGAAAGGACTGTGTTTTATACTTGAATTTCAATTTTCATGGAATTTGGTATCCCTTTCCCATCTAATTTATATTAACTTGCTTTATTTGTCCATGTGATCCATAATAGTTTTCCTCTAGGTGCAAATCCTTCAAATAAACTTGGTTTATTCCTTTTCTCCCAATCTTTTTCCTAATATATTTTTCTAAGACTAAGGCACCCAACACCCATAACTGAGAAAAATGGGCTCAACTTTTGAAGGATAAAAGTTGACCTTGTAGTTTGTGCAAATCGACCTCACTTTGTCATCCTATCCAAAAAGTTATTCTTAAAAGGTGTAAGTTGCATATAAATATAACTCCATTTCTCATTTCAAAGCCTAACATTTCATTCACCTTAACATATGCGATCCAATTCAAATAATCAAGCACATATAGATGCTTCAAAGGAGCACATTCAAGCATTCAAGTCGAGTACAATAATCGTGATCAAGTTTGTTTTGTCATTTCATGTTGTAAGCATGCACTAACATGTTCTAGGAATTCATGAGCATCACATCAAGCCTGCTACTGAGATTCCATGAGAGTATCTCATAATTGAAGTAATATCTTGTCATTTCAACATTTTATCATTTTTTTATCCCCCGTCCTTGTGAGGGCACACACTCTTATCACAACATTAAAAATTGTGGAAGTGGAAACCTAACATGAGGTTTGACTTAGGCAAGCCCCTATATAACACAATACTTTTCCCCAAATTTTATGTGTGTAGGTATAGATTTGACAATGAAAAAGTTATAGACAAGGAGAGTAGACAGTGCCAGTGTTTTCATTGTGATGCATTTTGGTGAGCGATCACAGGTGAATACTATGTTTTTGGTTGTCATTGATGGAAACATAGTCACAACATATGACAAGGATAATCGGTAAGGCCAATGTTCGATTGATAAGCAAAAAATAGCTAGGTGTACAGGAAGTACTGCTACAGATGGAGATTTTGGTAATGGTAAAGTATGAGATGGAATTGAGTGGAGCGGTCTTAGACATAGAATGAATATTATCATAAGACATCATGATTTCAAACATAACTTATTTAGATGATCAGTGTGAAAGCATCACAGTGGCAGAATAGGCTACATGTTAAAGAGACTAAGTTCTTGAGCTATTAGTGGTAAATCTTGGATCAGTGATCGGTATGGATATTGTGGTGTGTATAGTTGTTATGGTGACATGTCTTAGATGATAAATATTTGATGAGATTTCAATTATTCGCTCGAGGCAAGCATGGAGGGAAAATTTCAAAAGCAATTTGGGATGGTCAAAAGGTCTTGACTGTTCTTGGAAATATCACACATAAATCTTATGATGGATCGAGGCGGTGCTAAAGTATTTTACAAACATTGAGATATGTGTTTTGGCGAGATTTATTTGAGTGGGAAGATTGAAATTTGAATTTTGGTGAAGGTTAAGGTGGTGAAGTTAAGTATTTATTGGGTATTTCTCTTATTGAAAAAGTTAGCTCTTGAGAGTTAGTAATTTTTTGTTAGTTGATGATTGTGTGAAGTGGAATTTGTGATTTCCAGGGTTGTGATCATGATTTTGAGCAGAGATAGATTAGAGAGAAGTAATAAATAGTAGAGAGAAGATTGGATCTGATAGGCAAAGAGTGCTACATCCAGATCATTACTTGTTGTTCCCTAATAGTTGCAGCAAGAAAAATCCCTTAACCAAGTGGACTTTAATAGGTCTTCTATTGTAAATCCCTTAACCAGGTCACTAATACATTTGGGGGCATTTTGCGATGGCTATGTGTCGCAATTGCGATGGCTATGTTTCGCAATAGCAACACCCATAGACGTCGCTATTTTTTAGTCGCAAATTGCGACGTCTATGGGTAGCCGTCGCAATTGCAACACATAGCCCGTCGCAATGTGGCTAAGATTTGTTAGCGGCATGGGCGTCGCCCCCCCCGTCGCATGGCTTCGGAGGGCCGTCGCAATCGCGACGGGCCTCCCAAGCAATTGCGACGGTCGCCTGCATCGCATTACGACGGGTTCCCGTCGCAATTGCGACGCCCGTGGGTGGATTAAATTTTTTTTATTTATTTAATACATTGCTAATGAACCACATTAATGCTTTTTTCTTTCAACAAATGAGGACAGCCACTGTAAAGACAACATGATAATGTACACTCACTGTAAGGATAGTCACAAATGAGGACATCTCACAGTGACTGTCCCTTGTGTAATTGCCACTTGAATGTATTGCTATTCAGCCACATTAATGCTTTTATTCTTCAACAAATGAGGATAGTCACTCTAAAGACAACATGATAATGTACATTATCATGTTGTCTTTAGAGTGACTATCCTCATTTGTTGAAGAAGAAAAGCATTAATGTGGCTGAATAGCAATACATTCAAGTGGCAATTACACTAGGGACAGTCACTGTGAGATGTCCTCATTTGTGACTGTCCTTACAGTGAGTGTACATTATCATGTTGTCTTTACAATGAGTGTACATTATCATGTTGTCTTTATAGTGTCAATATATGCATTATTACTTAAACTGAAGAGTACTCTAAATAATATGTCATTGGGGAGTTCTGATTGCTTCCAATTTGATATACGCTTGTTCTACTTATGTATCCAGCATCATGTAAGAAAAGTTGATGCTTTTAAAATAGATTCATTTAGCCATGAAATGCCTGTGCATGTTACATACAAGAATCCAAGGCCCAAAACTGATTACTCATTATAATTCATGTACAGAATGATAATCAACCACAACGAGGCATGCGTAGGCGCTGCTTAGATTTTGAGGCATCAGAAGCTCGTAGAAGAAACTTGACCAATGGCTCATGGAATGCAACAAACTTATTGCCTAAAACAGGAGCATTGGTAACCACAGATGATGGTTTTGAAAAGAACACTTCACCATCAATGTCACGTGAGGGAACTGCAATTTTTGATGGCAAGCAACTTGTAGTATATAAGAGAGATGCAGGTACAGATGCTGGGAATACATTGCTAATGAACCACATTAATGCTTTTTTCCTTCAACAAATGAGGACAGTCACTATAAAGACAACATGATAATGTACACTCACTGTAAGGATAGTCACAAATGAGGACATCTCACAGTGACTGTCCCTTGTGTAATTGCCACTTGAATGTATTGCTATTCAGCCACATTAATGCTTTTCTTCTTCAACAAATGAGGATAGTCACTCTAAAGACAACATGATAATGTACACGGGCTGTAAGTGTACATTATCATGTTGTCTTTACAGTGACTGTCCTCTTTCAAGTGGCAATTACACAAGGGACAGTCACTGTAAAGGCAACATGATAATGTAGAGAAACGTTGTCATTTGTATTTTCAACAGTGCCGAGAGAGATTCCCTCCGCGAAATCACAGCTACAATTTCTGAGTACGTTGGGTTTATTTTTCTTTTGTCATTATTATGTAACCTGGTATTCAGCTGTTACAGAGCTAAAATACCCAGAAATGAGGACATATCTGTGTTGAATTTATTGTTAGCGGCTTTGGTTATTTAGAAGTTTAATTTTATTTGTTCATCTTTCAAGCACAAACGTTTTGTGGACCGTAACATCTTCATTGTTTCGGGTATGCAATGAAACAGCCCTAACTTGCAACTACCTTCACGGTACTTGTGTACATTATCATGTTGTCTTTACAGTGACTGTCCTCATTCAAGTGGCAATTACACAATGGGACAGTCACTGTGAGATGTCCTCATTTGTGACAAGGACAGTCACACATGAGGACATCTCACAGTGACTGTCCCTTGTGTAATTGCCACTTGAATGTATTGCTATTCAACCACATTTATGGGCCCATTTGGACCACAACACACAGTAGCATCTACAGAGAAGAATATCCCAGGTGTAACAAGTTGTAAGAATATACCAACAGTTCTAAGAAGTTCCCTAGCACATAGTAGCATCTATAGAGAAGAATATACAACATGAGGGCAGCCACTGTAAAGACAACATGATAATGTACACTCATTGTATGTGTACATTATCATGTTGTCTTTACAGTGACTATCCTCATTCAAGTGGAAATTACACAAGGGACAGCCACTGTGAGATGTCCTCATTTGTGACAAGGACAGTCACACATGAGGACATCTCAAAGTGACTGTCCCTTGTGTAATTTCCACTTGAATGTATTGCTATTCAACCACATTTATGGGCCCGTTTGGACCGCGGCACATAGTAGCATCTACAGAGAAGAATATCCCAGGTGTAACAAGTTGTAAGAATATACCAACAGTTCTAAGAAGTTCCCTAGCACATAGTAGCATCTACAGAGAAGAATATGGGTCAACGAGGTTGACTTCAAAGCCATGCAATCTAATGGTAATAGTAATATCATAATTTGACATACTATCAGAAATACTTCCTAAATAGACTATTCAATCTTATAAGAGATGGATTCATGAGAACTATTATTTATGAAATATGAGTCAATGACTTTAATTAAAAAAATTACACAATCTAATTCTTGTAAAAATATCAAAATTTGACACATTGAAAATACCTTCCAAAAGTATCGTTAATTGATTAATATGAATCACTACTCATGAAATATAATTTTATAAACCTAATCTAAAAACTACACAATAAAAATCTTAATAGCAATATTGTAAGAAACTATTCCCAAAAGCAAGCCTAACAAAATTTGATGAAAATAATTTTTGTTTCACTCAACTTTGACATTCACAACTTCCTCTTTTATTATAATAAGAAAAAAAATGTCTTTTTAGATATACCTCATGAACCATACTTGAATAATCTATCATTTTTCTTCTCAAAAACATATTTGCAGAGCCTGCTTCTTTTACTTGTTTGTACTTTTATCTCTCTGATGGAAAGGGTTCCTTCAGGACACATTTTTCCAAGTTCACTGCTTGAGATATTTGAGGAGGGTTCCCCTGCTTGAGTATCCATCCAACCCATATTCGAGTAGTTCTACAATTGCATAGTCTAAATTAATAATACTGACAATTGAATGACGAATGATGATACATAGAATTGATATAAACTAATCCTAAAAACACTAAAACATTATTAATATATTTATATTTCATAAATAAAATTGATACATTAAAAAATAGAAAAACAGTAATTTATAATAGAAGGAAACTTAAATTGCTATTTAAAAAAAAAAACAAGAGTCTTAAATCTTATCATTTTGTTTCATTATCATCCATAAGTACACACCTCTAGCATAATAATTATATTTTACCACCCATAAAATGAAAAAAAGATTTTCACAAGAGAAATTGAAGCTAGATTATAAAAATGAACCATCTTATTGGAAACTGGAACTGTTATCATACCCAAAAGGACTACAAAATTTCACCTTATCATACCCAGATTGTTGCTTTGCCTGGTGGAGGGAAATTTGATCAGTAAAATTGACACAGAGTATGTTGTCTCCATTGTCATGCTGGATAACAAAACACCAACTTTAATGGGCATGTACTGTCCCTTGTGTAATTGCCACTTGAATGCATTGCTATTTGATGCAGGGGCATCCCTAATGCAAGCCAAAGACACCATGATTGAAGGAAGTTGTCATGAAGCCAAGGAGTCAAATCCTATCAATTGGAACATAAGATTTTCACATTGGAGCTTTGAAGGATTGACTGGTGAAAGGTCCTTTTGATTGACAAATCAGAGTCTTTTTGAATGACAAATCAGAGTCTTTTTGAATGACAATAAATTAGAATAGGAGTTTTAGATGTTTTCTTGGTTTGTAATAAATATTAAGGATTGATTTTATCTCCTTATAAACATCCACTTGTTGGACACAAGACCCCTTGGTGACTTATAAACCTTGGGCATCTTTTGAGTCCTTGGATGAAATGAGCATAGTAAGTGTTTATTAGGTGTCTTTTAGATGTTGTTAAGAAGTTTGAAGGTCCAAAATAACTTTAATAAGGTTCCTAAAGTTTCACAACACATTTTTAACCTTCTCGGCAAAGTTGTTTGCAAAGTTGTAATGCAACTTTAAAAGTTGCTTAGCAAAGTTGACATTTGTTGGATAAACTATTATAACCACCTAGATGATTGAACCAATGTTTGGAGAGCCTATTTTAGGCTTCAAATGGTCGAAGACAGACAGAGAACCAATATTGTAATCATTTTGCTTTCATAAAAAATAAAAATAACCCTGTTTTAGTGCATTTCTGGTGAAAAACAAACTCTGTACGGCTGTACGGATGGTGGTTGGATGATAAAATTTGCCTGGAAGTTGTAATAGTGACATCTGATGCTTTGGAAGTTGGTTTGATTGATTCTCTTTGTTTTATATCTAAGTTATTTCAAATTTTCTGTGCATTGTTTACAAACCCTCATTTTCAAGGTTTGACTGATGTAAAGACCTTAACTCACGTTTCAACCATTGGAATTCCTTCTTCCTTGGTGGAATGAGAGTTAAGGATGTATATTTGTATATTCTAAAAGCCCTGCCTACTCTGCATCACTATTGAACCACATTAATGCTTTTTTCCTTCAACAAATGAGGACAGTCACTGTAAAGACAACATGATAATGTACACTCACTGTAAGGATAGTCACAAATGAGGAAATCTCAGAGTGATTATCCCTTGTGTAATTGCCGCTTGAATACATTGCTATTGAACCACATTAATGCTTTTTTCCTTCAAGTGGCAATTACACAAGGGACAGTCACTGTGAGATGTCCTCATTTGTGACAAGGACAGTCACACATGAGGACATCTCACAGTGACTGTCCCTTGTGTAATTGCCACTTGAATGTATTGCTATTCAACCACATTTATGGGCCTGTTTGGACCACGGCACACAATAGCATCTACAGAGAAGAATATCCCAGGTGTAACAAGTTGTAAGAATATACCAACAGTTCTAAGAAGTTCCCAAGCACATAGTAGCATCTACAGAGAAGAATATACAACATGAGGGCAGCCACTGTAAAGACAACATGATAATGTACACTCATTGTATGTGTACATTATCATGTTGTCTTTACAGTGACTGTCCTCATTCAAGTGGCAATTACAGAAGGGACAGTCATTGTGAGATGTCCTCATTTGTGACAAGGATAGTCACACATGAGGACATCTCACAGTGATCGATTGTCCCTTGTGTAATTGCCACTTGAATGTATTGCTATTGAACCACATTAATGCTTTTCTTCTTCAACAAATGAGGACAGTCACTCTAAAGACAACATGATAATGTACACTCACTGTAAGGACAGTCACAAATGAGGACATCTCACAGTGACTGTCCCTTGTGTGATTGCCACTTGAATGTATTGCTATTCAGCCACATTAATGCTTTTCTTCTTCAACAAATGAGGATAGTCACTCTAAAGACAACATGATAATGTACACTCACTGTAAGTGTACATTATCATGTTGTCTTTACAGTGACTGTCCTCCTTCAAGTGGCAATTACACAAGGGATTTGTGTTTTCATTTGTGTTTTCAACAGCGCCGTAACCCTCCGCGAAATCACATCGGGATATAAGGGCAAAACAAACAAGAACGTTGTCATTTGTATTTTCAACAGCGCCGAGAGAGATAAACAAACTTAAAACTCAGACTTAAGAAAGATGAAGGCAATGCTTCAAAAGGCCGATGCCCTAAATACGGGAAAACACAATACCACCATTAAACGATGCCCTAGTCACCGTATCAATGCTGCCAGCTCCGTACCAGTATGCTGACTGCTCACTTTCATCTTGTGATAAAGGTAACTTCATTAATCATACTTGAAATGGCAGCATACGAACTAATGCTGATGAACATTTATAAACTAAAAGTTTAAAACTACAGATTACAAATGTAGTAGTTTCATACGAAAAGAACTTGATGTCTGAAATTTACCATTAGAAGTATCCAAAGGAATACCACAGTACTGTTGAACTTGGAGAATCGGAGATGATCTACACAGCAAGGTTCAACAGCTGTAAGGACTGTTACACCATCTTTAGCATTTGAATACATTTTCTCCTTGGCTTCTGGTGGATCCTCAAAGACCCCAATGACGTTTTCCCTACAATTATCAATTGTTTGTCAGTATGAGATATTAATAAATAAACATTAATCACAATATTAGGCAAACAATGTTCTTGATGTCTGAATCTAAATCACAGAAAGCTCTAATAAAGCAGTTCTCAGTTTCACATTAAACTAAGTTTCAATTTCAAATGGTTATAATAATTTTTGCAAGTTATAAGTAGCTGGTTACAGTATATGACATAAAAAGAAAAAAAATCATTTCTATTCTTTTCTTCTTTTTCTCTTTCAACGAAGCTTTTGCACCACACAAATGCATACCAAGAATTTCTCAGGAGGTTTCAAGACCATTGCATACCAAACTTCTTCTCTGTAGATGCTACTGAGTGTCGTGGTCCAAACGGGTCCAAATAGACCTAGTGACTCTAGTAGGTCTCCAAAACCTGTTCTGCAGCAATAACTCTTCAATTTGACAAAGGACCTTATGAACTTATATGTTTTTTGAGTACCCTTTTTGATGTTCTAACAATCCTCCAACTCCCAGACCCTGACTCCACTCCAGCATATCAATGTCCTTATTGAGTCCGCAGACCTAATGCATGCCTTTGGGTGTGGGTTCCAAAACAAGGCATTGAAAATGGGTGCATGAAACCAAGATCAGAGTTTGAAGATGTCCACCATGCTCTAAAGATCTAGATTCAACAAGGTTTGAGGTCCTTTACTTGCCGCTACCCTCTGATCTTGCATAATCCATCAACTCCTAGTCAAGAACATTGAGATTCTTGACCTAGGGCTTGCTCTCGAAATTCTCTGGCTTAGTATCCTGTTCCAAAGCTTTTAAAATATGAAAATAAACCCCCTTAACTTGCATTTTACAAAGAACAGAGGATATCCTATGGTTTATTTGCAAGTTAAGGCCATTTGAATGCAATAACCCAAAAAATGAGGGTTTGACAGAACAACAGATAAGAAAAAGGAATAACTTTGATATAAGGTGTCTTGAATCTACCAAATAAACTCTCAAAGCATAAGATATAAATACTCTAACGTCCACACTGGTCTGCCCTCCCTTTCACATCCATACACTATACGTACAGTGCTTGAAGGAAATGCACAGAAAAGGCTCTAAAATAGTGGCTCTATTTGACAGAGAGTCCATACTAGGCTTCATGACTAACCTAGAGCACATTCCTTGTTATGGAGGAAGTTTGAATGGTGAAGAACTTATGGAATGGATAGAGGACCTAGATAACCATTTTGACTACAAGTATCTTATTAATAACCATTTTGACTACAAGTATCTTATGGATAGAGGACCTTGATAACCATTTTGACTCATTTAGTATCTTATTGAGCTTCACTTTGTTTCGAGAATATAGTTTAATATTCTCTACTAAACAGGGCCAACCATGTGAAGGTGGAAGCTCATTTGGCCCCACCCCCCTCCCCCTAACATCACTCTACATTCCCCGTTAACATCTAACATTCATTCATTCTTTCAATTATTAATAAAATGTAACATTCAATCAATATCACATGATAACATTCATTAACACATTAGATTCGTTAACATGCAACATTCATCAATATGAAAATAAACACATAATTCATGAACATTCATTAGCACATAATTAAATTCATTGAGACATAAAATTCAGTCATTATCAATTAAGGTATTTAGATGACAATCATTTCTTTTTTCTCTTTCTAATTTTTTTTTCTATGTAAGCTCTAAGAGGAGCATCAGTGTTATCATCAATACCCCCCTCATCAGTTGTTTTGTTCTCTGTTCTTGATGATCTCAAATTCCTATGCTGCTGCAAAGGGGGGTCCTCTACAATAACAAATAAAAGAGTTAAATTTAAAATATTTAATTATAATTGTTACAAGTATTTAATTATTTTAAAGAACATAACTGTGGCGCTCTTTAATTACCTGATCTGGCCACATCATTTTGTCTAGACTCAACCTCAACATGCTCATGAGCACCGACCCCTCGATCTTCTATAGTTGCTATACAAAATGTTACATTAATCCAAACACCAATTGTAATTACATATAAATTTTTTAATAGCAAATGTATACCTCCACCACTAGGATGCACATCATGCGAACCTTCATTATGCATAGATTGTGTAGAAGGATTGTCAGGCTGCATTCCAATATCCTACACATTGTTATCATTGCTTTCTTAAAACAGATATACTCACTTTATATTAGAACTTAACATCAAACAGACTAATTGGTAAAGTATTCAATTTGAAATAAATTTCATTTAGCTTATTTACCTGTGGCTCAGATGCATCATTATTTGAACCTTGCACACTGATTTCAGCTCGTAGCTGTTCAGCCACGGCTCTATAGCCTTGTTGGAAGCCAATTCTCTTGTCCTCTTCTGTGAGGCATCTATTGAATTCTGACCCCTACATTTTTGCTTGGTATGGTGAATTTTACTTGCATTGTTTGATCAAAAAAAATTTCCTTGCAATATATAAAAAAATTGATACAAGTTTTGATTTACTAATACTTACAACTCGTGCTTGAAGTTTGGAAAAACCACCAAAGCCGAGCTTGTGTGTCCCGTGATTTTCTAATCTTTCCTTTGTTGCCTTTGATGTGTCAGGCAATCTATGAAAAGTTTGAAATATGTTAGAGACCAGTACAGGAAAAATTTAGAGGTTAATTAGTACATAATTACAGGAAAAATTTAGAGGTTAATTAGTACATAATTACATTCTCAAAAGTATCACATACCTTGCTCTACTCTCTACTGGCATAATTCCTTTTTTCATGTCGGCTTTATACTTTCCATCCAAAATCAAAGCCTGCCACTCAGCCTCAAGAACACAGGACAGACGCTCGTGCCTTGGGTTAACCTCTAAATATTTCCTGTACTGGTCCCTAATATACTTCAAACATAAACCAGCTTTTTCAAGGAGCTTGTTTCTCTCGAATGCACGAGGTCCAAAAAGCTGGGTCATACTATGTACAAGATCATCCTTCAACTTTTTATCTTGGTTATTCCACCTTTTAAGTAAAAAAAAACATGTTAGACTCATAAATGAAGAGAAGCTACCTTTAATATAGTTCAAGAAATTGATGAAAAGGAAAACTATTCTAGCAATGATATGAAATCAAAATAGTGGTTTGGGGTTTTAGTTAGGATATGATGTTCCACCATGTACGTAGGGTGGGCCCGAATATCCGCAAACACTCGTCACCAAGTTTTCGCCAAAAAATATCATTCCCTACAAAATAATCATGGGATCATTAGTCGATGAAGAGTGATCAAAAACTAAATTACTATTATATCACTATAGAATAATAATAACTTTAAAGTACCTGGAACTTTGGCTACTTTTAAGGGAATGCCTTCATCGTCGCTGATGATCAATACACAATCCTTCACTGTTCCCGTACTAGGAACACGGGAACATCCAGGAAATGATGTTGCATCGGGAGTTGTTGCATCTCCTATTGCAAAAAATGAAAACCATTATCAAATGCCTCCAAGAAATAATACTTCAAGGGAAATAAATTGGTGCAGAGCACCCATGGCACAAACACAATCAAGGGATCTACATCGTAAACACATAACACTTAAACACATAACAAAAGAGAGAAAAAGAGGGATTTGTGTACCAGTAGATGGTGCAACAGTTGGTGCATTTAGGCTGTGTGTTGTTGACATGGCAGTCGGCAAGACATTTGTGGCTGTCCTGGATGGAGGCGGCGTTGTCATATCATCATGGAAAGGAGCTGAAGAATAAAATTGTTAGAGCATGCATAAATATAGAACGCGTGGACTAGCATGGACAAGATTGTTAGAGCATTAAAAAAAAAGATTGTTCGAGCATGTATTGTCAATGATTATGATCATTCTTATATATATTCAGTGGAAAACACAAGTGGGGAATGGAACATGTGATCTACCTGAACCACTTGCAGTACCGGCCT
The DNA here is from genome assembly GCA_027943335.1 of Chamaecyparis obtusa. NCBI lineage: Eukaryota > Viridiplantae > Streptophyta > Pinopsida > Cupressales > Cupressaceae > Chamaecyparis > Chamaecyparis obtusa. The sequence goes on from BSBK01000646.1 coordinate 1,880,640, forward strand.
CATCATGGGAATGGGGTTCAAAAATATGCAAATAACTCTATAAAGACAATGCATCCATATTTTAATTAATGTCATAAAAGAGCATAACATAAAAACCATTATTGAACTCTTGTAATAATTAAAAATTTCATTAATACTTACTTTAAAGTTTTCAGAAGTGCACAACAACTCAGCTGCCCTATCTTTTATTTCCTGAGTCTGAGGATGTATGGATACCAAACGTAGAAGTTCTTTCCCAATTTTCTTTAGCAACTTTTTAATGGAACCGATCGGGTCATCGGTCTCTGCTAAATCAATAAAAAAAGGGTCCACAAGGGGGGACTCCTGAGGGACTACAGGTTGCTTTCCCTCTCTCCGACCACCAGCCCTCTGTGACAACAATAGTATTAGTATTATCAAAATTACTCCAAAAAAATGAAGAAAATAACATTAAAAAAAATAACATTTTGCTTCTATCTAGTTTGCACAATTACAATGAGTTTTACCTGCTCATGTGTAGATGAGCTAGGAATATCGTCACCATCACCTTCGGGCGGTTGCTCCATATTGTGCCCCTGTGTCAAAGATCAAGTATAAAAATGTTAGCCAAAAATTTAATAACTAAATGGTATGTTGGAGTCATTGATTAGAAGTTGGTTTAATAGTATGTACCACCCCCATGATAGTAGCCTCGTTTGTAGTTGAAACTTGTAGCTTTTAAATAGATAATGAATAAACTATGTAACCATTTAAGACAAATATATTTCTATCAAGAAATGAATATTAAATACATTAAGGATTGATGGCATACCTTTAAATTTCATCATCATCATCCTCATCATCATCATCATCATCATCATCGTCGTCGTCGTCGTCATCATCATCATCGTCATCATCATCGTCATCGTCGTCGTCGTTGTCATCGTTGTCGTCATCATCAACATCATCATCATCAACATCAACATCATCTTCATCATCATCATTAGTAGCAGCATCATCGTCATCATCTTCTTCTTCTTCTTCATGAAAATTTGTCTCAGGAACATCATCCAATAATTATCGATCGTGATCATCATCTACATCATCTTCTACTTCTTCGGTATCTTCTTCTTCCATCGCATTATACTTTATCGGCCTTCCTCTCGGTTCATGTCTAACAACAAATGACCAACCCGGTTTATGTGAAACCTCTGAGTAAAATACCTGCTCACATTGGCTTGGAAGAACATAGGGCTCATCCCCAACTGGCTCAAATGACCTTGTATTAACCATTGTAAATCCATTATCATGTTCAATAACAGTTCTATTAGGATCATTTGGATTAAGTCGTAGCCTGTACCATTTGACAACGAAGAGTACTAATTTGAAGGAACTAAAGTCGCACTCAAGTATATCATCCAAAATGCCATAGTATTGATTTTTAGACTCTTGAGGATCTAAGTCATTTCTAGATGAAATATTAGTCACTTGAAAGACTGCAGTTATTCCAGAATCACAAGTTTTCTTCGTGTCATCCAACACTTTGACGCAAAATTTTTGACCATTACAGAACATACCCTTGTGGTGTTTAACCTGCAATAATATGTGAAACATGTCAAAATTATTATATCGTGAGTTGATAAACATACGGGTGATTAATAATTTTGTACGTACCTAGAAATCTCTTAAACCATATGCTAAATCTATTTCCCTTTGCGTAACATTAGAATCTCCATTACGATGAGCTTCTTTAACCAATGAAGATACACCTTCCCATGTTAATGTGTGACCAGAATGTTGACATCGTTCAATCCATACCGTCATCCAATCAAGATTGTTTGCAATATACAAATGTAGTGCATCCCACTCTCGAGCAACTGTACAAAAAAAAAATAGACGACTTACAACCGATTTATTTTGAAGATTAAGAAATAATTTATTACAATAACATCTTATAATTTATTACCTGTCACTTTCCTCAATCTACCTTTCCCCATCAAGTACTCCCCTTTGAATTTTTTAAAAGGGTCGAGATCCCAAATGCGATCTACATGGATATTTGAAGCAAACTTAGGAAGATATTCAGTAATGTACACCATAGTCTGGTATACCATGTATCCCTCTACCATAGAACCCTCAGGATGTGCTCTTTGTCGAACCAAAGCCTTCAAAGATTTCAAGTGCCTCTCAACCATCCACATTGACCTAGTGTGTACAGGTCCACACAATTCAATCTCCTCAACTTGGTGTATGAGGTAGTGTTCTTGTGCATTGAAAAAAGTTGGAGGTAGAAACTTTTGCATTTCACACAGTAAATGAGGAATTCTTCTCTTCCAATAGTTTATATCTTCTTTATGGATTTCTTTAGATGACAACCACCTACATTAAGAGATTCAAGTCACAAAAAATATATAAATACGAGACTTTACAAAATAATATACAATAGATTACATAGCAAGAAAAACAAATCGCGAATATAATAAATATATACAACAAATTGAACAGATATTACTGCTTACCTCATGTATTTTTCAAGATCATATATCACTTGTTTGATGTTATTGTTGAAGTGCTCTGGGAGAGATAGAGGTAGCACGTACTGCAGTAATTATAAACCAATCATTTCATTATTTTCTAACATAACATAATGAGTAGTACACGTAGTTTATGAATATATTGTAAATACAGAAGAACATAACTTACCTTGATGAAAGTATGCCAATCATGCGTTTTGAGCCCTGGCCCAAATTCACTTTTCTTTGATATGAGATTGCTTATGTTCCCAGCAAATCTTGTGGGAAATCAAATTTTTCGTATGACTTCTTTTATGGCATCACTTTGTTGCTCCGTTAATAACCAAGGAAGGGCACTTATATTAATCTGATCTCTATTGCTATTTGAGTGAATGAAATTCTTCAGTGCATGATTGGATTCATGAATGTCATTACAAATTTTGACAATTTTTTCTTTGTCACGCCTTCCATCCAGTATTTTCCATAATGTCTCTGTTATATTCTTTCCAACATGCATAAGATCAAACAAATGCACAATTTGTAGGTCCTCGTAGTAGGGCAACCTACTAAATTGTCTGGGATAGATTTTTAGTCCCTTTGGAAGGTTGTCAGTAGTGCCTTGACGACCTTCACAATCATCAATTACATAATTAGTAAACAAAAATCACAATAGAAATATATAAATTACAAACATAAACCATTAAGTGGAACGACATTACCTCGACGATTAATTCTATTATATTCCAACTTCCATAGGCGAGGTGTCATTCTTCGTGGCTTTGATGTAGTCTCTTCTTTCCCATTGAAAAGATGTTTTTCCATACTTCGATACTTATGATTCCTATGGAGGAAGTGTCTGTACTCATCAAACACATGCTTTCCTAAACTTTTTGAATGACGAGATTTCATCTTTGGACCACAAACTGGACATGCAAATTTTCCCTTTGTTTGAAGACCTACAAGATAATGATATAATTGGATTATTAAATATGTTGATTTTTATAATTAGAATTATCATGCGCAACTTGAATTCACTATAACATACCACAAAAATGTGTTAGCCCTGGGGCATCATGTATTGTCCATACAAGTATTGCATGGAATTGAAATTGTCTTTGTCCTATTGGTCTAGACACGTCATACATAGTGACACCGTTCCATAACTCCACCAACTCATCAATAAGAGGCTCAATATATACATTCATATCTTTAACTTGATATTTACCTACTTGAATGAACAGTAACATTACATAATTATTGTGACCATTTTACTGTAAGATTTGTAAGTACATGTAAATTAATAACTATCAAATGATAAAATACCTAGAACAATCATTGCCAACATAATGTGCTCCCTCTTTATTGACATCCACGGAGGAATGTTATTGTTGATAACAAAAACAGGCCACACCGAGCAAACAGATCTCATCTCTCCAAATGGATTGACACCATCCGCTGCCAATGAAAGCCTGAGATTACGAGGTTCTTCTTTGAAGTGTTGCCACTTTTCCTCTATGTGCATAAATGCCAAACCATCCGCAGGGATTCGAATAATGTCATCTCGACTTCTATTGCGTGCATGGTAATCCATAAATTGTGCCAAGCTAGTACACCTGAATAATTGTCGCATCCGTGGAATAATGGGGATGTAACGAAGAACCTTGTGAGGCACTTTTTTTGTTATTCGATCTGTTCGATATCTACTCGTATGACATACAGGGCATTGTGTTGCAAATTCATGTTCTTTATAATATATAATATGATCATTGGGACAAGCATGTATTGCTTGATACTCCATTCCAATATCTTTCATAATAGCAGATAATTCTCGATATGAGCGAGGTAGAATATTTGATGGTGGTAACAAAAACTCGCCTATCAATCTACAGCAAAAAATATAAGTTGTTAATATAAACAATATTAGTGGTACATTATTCACCCTTTGTTAACTATAAAGACATATATGACATACCTTAACATACGTGACATTGTTATGTTGGATAAACCATTCATAACCTTCAAGTTCAACAACAACAATACAGCAGAGAGAAGAGTTGTTTGGGAGTCTTTGTATAGGGGCTCGTATGCCTTCTCAAGTAGAGGTACATCGAGGCTATCATCATCATCATGATCAGATCCGCTTGGACTAAATGTGTCATGGATCAATGTATTTATACCATCATCTTCAATTGTCTTTTCTGGCGCATGATCGTCATCTTCCATGGGATCATTATCTTCACCTTGGATATTCGCACCCCCATGTTCCTCCATATCATGTACTTCCCTGGGGAGATCAACCTATATAAAATTGATTAACATAAATAAACCATGATCTTCAACTCATCATCAAGTGATTTCATATGTATATAAATTGTTAAAATGATATAATGAACAACTTACCAGTGGATGATAGTCATGCCCCCCTTCAATGTGACCATTCTCCCTACAATGTCTCTTAACTGTTTTGATTAGCAGTCTTCTACAGTTTAAGCCCTTACAAATTTTGCAGGGACAATAACATTTTCCATCACCTTTTCTTTTCAAGTTAGACCACAATCTAACGATTGTCTCCCTATTTTGTTCTTCACTTATATTATCTGACATGATCGTTCTTCGCAGGAAGCAAAAATTGGGCTATGAAAACTTCGGTCTACAACTTTCAGTGACTAAGCAAAATTGTCAAAAGTACACAAATCTTCTTAGACCTAGTTAAATCCTTTAATATTTTAAAAGTCTAGTTAAAATATACATTAGATTAAAAAATATACAATTTTCATGCCTGAGCGCGCGGCTACGACTAGTGCAATGGTCTTCTTGCTTAGCTCTAGAAGCTCTCTAGCAATCAAAACATATAAGCTACAAGGCCTAACAACAATTTCAAAACATATAAGCTACAAGGCAAGACATATTACATGACATGACAAAAGGATTAAAATATACATTAGATTAAAATATATACAATTTTCAAACCTGAGCGCGTGGCTATAACTCGTGCAATGGTCTTCTTGCTTAGCTCTAGAAGCTCTCCAGCAATCAAAACATATAAGCTATTAGAATTCATTAACTTTCTGTAATTGGAAAACTCTATTTGATATTAGACCGTAAACTACTACTATTCTCTCCATAAGAACTAAGTACAAAATTCTTTCAAGTTCACATCCATGATTCCCTTTAGATTAAAATATATAGCAAAAATAAGCTAAAAGTCTAGTTAAAATATACATTAGATTAAAAAATATACAATTTTCAAACCTGAGCGCGTGGCTATAACTCGTGCAATGGTCTTCTTGCTTAGCTTTAGAAGCTCTCCAGCAATCAAAACATATAAGCTACAAGGCCTAATAGCAATTTCAAAACAAGGGTCATCAAAAGAACCAAAAACAATGTGTGCAAACAATACCTTGTGAAGTGGTATAGACAATTAGAAGATGCTACTATGTGCTAGGGAACTTCTTAGAACTGTTGGTATATTCTTACAACTTGTTACACCTGGGATATTCTTCTCTGTAGATGCTACTTTGTGCCGTGGTCCAAACGGGCCCATAAATGTGGTTGAATAGCAATACATTCAAGTGGCAATTACACAAGGGACAGTCACTGTGAGATATCCTCATGTGTGACTGTCCTTGTCACAAATGAGGACATCTCACAGTGACTGTCCCTTGTGTAATTGCCACTTGAATGAGGTCAGTCACTGTAAAGACAACATGATAATGTACACATACAATGAGTGTACATTATCATGTTGTCTTTACAGTGGCTGCCCTCATGTTGTATATTCTTCTCTGTAGATGCTACTATGTGCTAGGGAACTTCTTAGAACTGTTGGTATATTCTTACAACTTGTTACACCTGGGATATTCTTCTTTGTAGATGCTACTATGTGCCGCGGTCCAAACGGGCCCATAAATGTGGTTGAATAGCAATACATTCAAGTGGCAATTACACAAGGGATAGTCACTGTGAGATGTCCTCATGTGTGACTGTCCTTGTCACAAATGAGGACATCTCACAATGACTGTCCCTTGTGTAATTTCCACTTGAATGAGGATAGTCACTGTAAAGACAACATGATAATGTACACATACAATGAGTGTACATTATCATGTTGTCTTTACAGTGGCTGCCCTCATGTTGTATATTCTTCTCTGTAGATGCTACTATGTGCTAGGGAACTTCTTAGAACTGTTGGTATATTCTTACAACTTGTTACACCTGGGATATTCTTCTCTGTAGATGCTACTGTGTGCTGTGGTCCAAACGGGCCCATAAATGTGGTTGAATAGCAATACATTCAAGTGGCAATTACACAAGGGACAGTCACTGTGAGATGTCCTCATGTGTGACTATCCTTGTCACAAATGAGGACATCTCACAGTGACTGTCCCTTGTGTAATTGCCACTTGAATGAGGACAGTCACTGTAAAGACAACATGATAATGTACACAAGTACCGTGAAGGTAGTTGCAAGTTAGGGCTGTTTCATTGCATATCCGAAACAATGAAGATGTTACGGTCCACAAAACGTTTGTGCTTGAAAGATGAACAAATAAAATTAAACTTCTAAATAACCAAAGCCGCTAACAATAAATTCAACACAGATATGTCCTCATTTCTGGGTATTTTAGCTCTGTAACAGCTGAATACCAGGTTACATAATAATGACAAAAGAAAAATAAACCCAACGTACTCAGAAATTGTAGCTGTGATTTCGCGGAGGGAATCTCTCTCGGCACTGTTGAAAATACAAATGACAACGTTTCCCTACATTATCATGTTGCCTTTACAGTGACTGTCCCTTGTGTAATTGCCACTTGAATACAAATGACAACTTTTTTTTTTTGCACTTATATCTTGACCAACATAAGGTCCATTTGTAATACAACATGATAATGTACACTTACAGTGAGTGTACATTATCATGTTGTCCTTAGAGTGACTATCCTCATTTGTTGAAGAAGAAAAGCATTAATGTGGCTGAATAGCAATACATTCAAGTGGCAATTACACAAGGGACAGTCACTATGAGATGTCCTCATTTGTGACTGTCCTTATAGTGAGTGTACATTATCATGGTGTCTTTAGAGTGACTGTCCTCATTTGTTGAAGAAGAAAAGCATTAATGTGGTTCAATAGCAATACATTCAAGTGGCAATTACACAAGGGACAATCACTGTGAGATGTCCTCATGTGTGACTGTCCTTGTCACAAATGAGGACATCTCACAATGACTGTCCCTTGTGTAATTCAAGTGGCAATTACACAAGGGACAGTCACTCTGAGATGTCCTCATTTGTGACTGTCCTTACAATGAGTGTACATTATCATGTTGTCTTTAGAGTGACTGTCCTCATTTGTTGAAGAAGAAAAGCATTAATGTGGTTCAATAGCAATACATTCAAGTGGCAATTACACAAGGGACAATGTCATGAGCCATGACATATTGAACTTAGTATAATAATAAAATGATTAGATGATATATAATAATCTATTATTAACGGTATATAACAATAATATATAATTATTATCAAAAGATAATAATAATATATAGTTAGCATAATAAGTAATATGTTAATTAAATAATATTAAAATATTAATAAATAATATAATTATGATTATAATTATAATATAAATTAATAATAAATAATTATTAATAAATTATATATATTATATTATAATAATATATTAAGTAATAATATTAAATCAATTATTGATATAATAATTTTAATATATAAATAATATTAATAAACCTCTCAATATAAAACAATATGTTATCACTATAATAATATTTATTATAATATTATTAATATTACTAACATCATTAATTATAATATTTAATAATAACAATAACATTAATAATAATAATAATAATAATAACGTTTAAAGCAATATCAAATATCTGTAATTGATATACATCTACATTAAACATCTGCATTATCTATCACGATGAGGAATGAAGAAGCGATACAACAATCACTAGTCATTACACATCGATACCATGAGAGGATGATTAATGAACCAAATACTATGAAGTCAAGATCAACATGATATGAATAAGGGATAGGTCGCTATGTGTTTCAGAAGATGTATTGATAAGCAAGAAGGATAACCATTCATATATTATAAATAATCATTAATTGCACAAGTTTAGACAATGACATATCTGATAAAGCAATATCAAACATGAAGACCCGCTAGCAAATATGCACCATCACTTCCTATGTTATCATGACAATAACATAAACTAGATTGAATTCTACTATCTATATCAATAGACACCACATAGGAGGATATCGACTAAAGGATTGAAAGATTATCGATTGTCTGAGATAAACCACATCTTGTAGAAACACAAAAGCATCAGTGATTATATCACAAGCTATTGATGAATGAGGCATCAGTCATGGATAATAAGTACAATGTATCCTTAAGTATTAATAGGAATGGAAGTCAATTTGAAGATCAAACTCCATTACCAGCAATCAACCAATAAATGGACAATTATCAGAAAATGATATCGACTTATATCAGAGTAGAAAGATTGGATATAATCATAACAATATGGGATAAGGCAAGAGTTAATATCGATTGACTAAATACTAATGATAGTTAGACCAAACTAATACAAACACAATGGATGTTAACTACTGGTTGCACTACCAATTAGGGAAGATTACCTTCATAAAAAGATTTGATATTGAGTCAATCTGGGAGTTATCTATGATCAGAAAATAATGAAATAATATTATGTGAACTGTCGGATTATGGAAAGGTGTGATTAACAAAGGGACATGGAGGAAGAAACAAGACATGTCTCATTCATAGCATCTCTTCATTTGTTAAAGACAATATAAGAATGCATTCTCGTCAGTCACTCAAGGCATCATTAGAACTTTATTTACTTATCCATATTTGGATATACTCAATAGAGCATCTGCCTTTGGCAGTTTGGTTTCAAGTTTATCATTGTAGATCAAAGACAACACCATGATTGCACAGATAGAAAGGATAGTCAGAAACAGCATCAATATTTGAAGTTGCAAGCATATAATTTAGAATCTGAAATAGCAACATATCACTCATAGCGATATTACACATTTGCATAATTACATCATCATATCAGACACAGCAAATACATTGCTGTAAGCAATACTTATTGATTGTATATCGATATTGTTTATATCAGACATAGCATCATTATACTATCACTATAAGTGATAGGAAACATCATATTCATAGCATATTCATATCATTATATCCGACAGTGCTATTAAACATATTGGTATCAATATCATCTTGCACACATATTGTGATTGAATCTGAAATAGCGGTTGATATCTTAAGTAACCTCCATTACTTAGTTTAATTGTAAGTATCTGATAGAGTAAGTCTGAGAAGTGGAGTAATTGTTCCTGTTTTCCAAGTTAGCCAAAAAGGGGACATTACAGACAATCACTGTGAGATGTCCTCATGTGTGACTGTCCTTGTCACAAATGAGGACATCTCACAATGACTGTCCCTTGTGTAATTCAAGCGGCAATTACACAAGGGACAGTCACTGTGAGATGTCCTCATTTGTGACTGTCCTTACAGTGAGTGTACATTATCATGTTGTCTTTAGAGTGACTATCCTCATTTGTTGAAGAAGAAAAGCATTAATGTGGTTCAATAGCAATACATTCAAGTGACAATTACACAAGGGACAATCACTGTGAGATGTCCTCATGTGTGACTATCCTTGTCACAAATGAGGACATCTCACAATGACTATCCCTTATGTAATTCAAGTGGAAATTACACAAGGGACAGTCACTGTGAGATGTCCTCATTTGTGACTGTCCTTACAGTGAGTGTACATTATCATGTTGTCTTTAGAGTGACTGTCCTCATTTGTTGAAGAAGAAAAGCATTAATGTGGTTCAATAGCAATACATTCAAGTGGCAATTACACAAGGGACAATCACTGCGAGATGTCCTCATGTGTGACTGTCCTTGTCACAAATGAGGACATCTCACAATGACTGTCCCTTGTGTAATTCAAGCAGCAATTACACAAGGGACAGTCACTGTGAGATGTCCTCATTTGTGACTATCCTTACAGTGAGTGTACATTATCATGTTGTCTTTAGAGTGACTGTCCTCATTTGTTGAAGAAGAAAAGCATTAATGTGGTTCAATAGCAATACATTCAATCGGCAATTACACAAGGGACAGTCACTGTGAGATGTCCTCATTTGTGACTGTCCTTACAGTGAGTGTACATTATCATGTTGTCTTTAGAGTGAATGTCCTCATTTGTTGAAGAAGAAAAGCATTAATGTGGTTCAATAGCAATACATTCAAGTGGAAATTACACAAGGGACAATCGATCACTGTGAGATGTCCTCATGTGTGACCTTTGTGAAGGCAAGTGCCAATTTGTACCCAAGTTACCAATATTGTGGCAAAAGTGGGAATGAAGCATTTAGGGGTCAAATTGGGAAAAGAAGTGTAGAAGTGGCCTATGTGAGGTCTAAATATCCTAACTAAGTCATGGTTAGGGTCTTATGGTGTTTGAACAATAAGTTTTGAACCAAAATCCCAAAGGTTGTAACAAGTTGTCAATGTTGTCATTCACAACATTGACAACATTTGTGCAAGGGAGCATTTTCGAGTAAGATGGTTATGTAACTATATGAAACCATTGAATTAGGCATCAGATCAACTATAAGAGGCCTCCATCGATCTGTGTAAAAGGTTGGGGGGAAAAACATTTGGAATTAAGAAGATTTGTAGAGTAACACGGTTTTAGTGAATTCTTGAGTTTTTTTGTTTCTTTGTTTTCAGTTGATTAATGGATTAGATAGCTCGCAGTGTCTATTGGAAAAGTTAGTACAAGTTGTTTTTTTATTCTGTGTTGTGTTTTTTTTGAGTTTTGAAGCATTCCAACTAGTTTTTTAATTCTTTTGTTAAGTACCCTATCATTGGTTTGAACCAGGCAGGTTGAACAAATGGAGTCTTAGCTCATCATTCCATTGTCAATTTTGTACGGGCTCTTGGAATGGGTGAGGAGACTCCATGTACTATATGTTTGGAAGGAGGGGCCCTGGGAAGCTCATTTTCTATGTTTGCAATGATGTCCTAGGTGAGTCAGTTGAGCACAGTTAGGGATGACAAATCATTACAAGAAGATTACAACAAGTTGAATGCATTGGTTGCTTCAACTAAAATCTCATGGAGAGGTAGACACACATCTAAAGAAGCCCCAAGTCAAATTAGAAGATTGGGTGAGTTTATTTGGCTGCTAAGAAAACAAACTCTTAGTCAGACTGTCCAAGTTGTGTCAAAATACTTGTTTTCAGGCATGGCTGTAGCAGTTGGTGTACAAAAAATCTAGGAGGAGAAGACCTTAGATATCTTGGAGTTCTCAATAAAGGGAATCTGAATCCTAAGCCCTTTAGGTGGCTTAATATAAACAAAAAGGCTTGACAAAGGCCTAATTGCTAGCAGCCTATTTTTGGGTGCAATTGGCATGGTTTGATGAACTGGATTGAAGTACTGATGAAAAGTATAGGTGAAGGAGTAATATTGAAACCAATAGAGGTCCTAGTGGCCAGCCTCTCCATGGAGTAAAGTTCTAGTTGAATGTGTTTCAATTTGTGAAGACAAGACTAGGAGTGTCCTAGTAGCTAGATTGGTATTGAGCAGAGTTCGTTGTATTTCTTGTTGGTGTGCACTAGTTGAAGGAGTGGGATCTTGGGTAGAGATACCTAAAGAGTGTAGGGATAGTTAAGTACCCTATCAAGTCAAAACATTGGCCTAAAGAGACCCTAGTGAAGGATAGGGAGTGAGCAAGACAAAGTTTTACATCAATTAACAAGATCATTTTTTGGTAATTGTGTACATTATCATGTTGTCTTTACAGTGACTGTCCTCATTTGTTGAAGAAGAAAAGCATTAATGTGGTTCAATAGCAATACATTCAAGTGGAAATTACACAAGGGAATATCACTATGAGATGTCCTAAGTGTGACTGTCCTTGTCACAAATGAGGACATCTCACAGTGACTATCCCTTGTGTAATTGCCACTTGAATGAGGACAGTCACTGTAAAGACAACATGATAATGTACACAAGTACCGTGAAGGTAGTCGCAAGTTAGGGCTGTTTCATTGCATACCCGAAACAATGAAGACATTACAGTCCACAAAATGTTTGTGCTTGAAAGATGAACAAATAAAATTAAACTTCTAAATAACCAAAGCCGCTAACAATAAATTCAACACAGATATGTCCTCATTTCTGGGTATTTTAGCTCTCTAACAGCTGAATACCAGATTACATAATAATGACAAAAGAAAAATAAACCCAACGTACTCAGAAATTGTAGCTGTGATTTCGCGGAGGGAATCTCTCTCGGCGCTATTGAAAACACAAATGACAACGTTCTTGTTTTTTTTGCCCTTATATCCCGATGTGATTTCGCGGAGGGTTACGGTGTTGTTGAAAACACAAATGACAACGTTCCTTTTTTTTTTTTGCCCTTATATCCTGACAACATCGCAATTGCAAGTTAGGGCTGTTTCACTGCATACCCGAGACAATGAAGACGTTACGGTCCACAAAACGTTTGTGCTTGAAAGATGAACAAATAAAATTAAACTTCTAAATAACCAAAGCCGCTAACAATAAATTCAACATAGATATGTCCTCATTTCTGGGTATTTTAGCTCTCTAACAGCTGAATACCAGATTACATAATAATGACAAAAGAAAAATAAACCCAACGTACTCAGAAATTGTAGCTGTGATTTCGCGGAGGGTTACGGCGTTGTTGAAAACACAAATAACAACGTTCTTGTTTTTTTTGCCCTTATATCCCGATGTGATTTCGCGGAGGGTTACGGTGCTGTTGAAAACACAAATGACAACGTTCTTATTTTTTTTGCCCTTATATCCTGTTGTGATTTCGCGGAGGGTTACGGCGCTGTTGAAAACACAAATGACAATGTTCCTTTTTAATTTTGCGCTTATATCCCGACAACGTCGCAATTGCGATAGTGCCAAATGTATTGTCGTCGCAAATTGCGACGGTGTCGGGCTATATTTGAAAAAAAAAAGCCAAAACCGCATGACATTTGCCTGCCGTCGCAAATTGCCGTCGCAATTTCACCCCAAATGTATTAGTGGGTGGACTCACATAAAGAGTCTTAAATCTTCTAGAGAGGTAGATCTTAACATATCTCATTGTACCCCTAACAGTGTACTAGTCACTCCTAACAGGGTGAACCCTTAGAAAGGGTATTTCTAGCTCCCGATAGGGAAAACCATTTTATTGTAGTGAAGGGCTTGTGGGTGTCATCCCCACCATGGTTTTATCCCTCTAATCAAGGGTTTCCATGAGAAAAATTAGTGTGCTATGTGTAATGCATGTGCGGAGGTCTAACGTTATTTTCTTATATTTCATTGCATCAGTTATATATTTTGTTATTTGGAAGTTGCTGCTAAAGTTAATTAGACCAGTGGTTGAATTAGTAAGTTACCTATTTGTACTAATTACCCCCTCTTAGTAACTCTAAATACTAAAAATTGGTATCAAAGATTTGGTCCTCTTGGTATTAAGCTTAATTGCTTGAGGAGAAGATCCCCGAAAACCAACATGGAGAGTTACAGGTGTTGGTTCCTCAAACTAGACTTTATGCTTTCAAAAGAAACCAATACATCTATAATTTTTAAGGATGGATTAGATCCAAATATAAGCTCTTTGATGACTGGACCAACTATAGGGACAAGACTACCCTCTGAACTTCTGGCTTTGCAAAACCAAAGAGGGTACTCCTAATCTAGTATAACAAACCTTACTCCAACAATTACAGATTGGATTTAAAAAACACCAGATAAATGCTAAGAAAATACTAAATGATAACCACTCATTTATTGATTCTCCATTATCATTAGGTGGGATATAACTTGTAAGTCACAAAACTTCAAAGATTTCGATAGATTTATATCAATTTTTTAGGAGTACAATAAAACCTTATCAAGCAATGATTTTTATAAACTAGCTACATTGCTGGCCAGTACCTTATCCATTGGGTGACATCTTCACTACAAAATGAGATACATAGACAAATATATTGAACTTTGATGATCTTTATCATTATACAATACTATCACCCTGTGATGATTCCAATAAAAGGACTCCTGAATTCACACTACTTATTCATATCCTTATGCAAACTTCAAAGAATTAGTGCTATATCTAGAGCTTATTTAATTTGATCTTAGATCAAAGCTGAAGAATATCAACACATACACAGAAATAATCCATGCAATGAATCTGACATCTCAAAACTCAAAGAAAAGTACACAGAGCAGAGATATAAACTCTGGACTTTATTCAATATGCTATTTCATCTTCATGTATACACAAAATGCTTTAAAATGCAAACTATCTGGATATTTAATTGAACCAGCAATACTTGCTCTTATAAAAAGACTTGGCCTAATACAGTCTACTGTATCCTAGACTCAGAACTTGTCAGTAAGAATGTTCAAGTTCCAGTCCTTACAAAATAATCTTGGTAATCCTTTTATAGAAATTAAGGATTGCATACAAGCTTCAAATCCCTTTAGAAAAGACAAAATAATGACAACCATATAAGACAAAAAAGACAAATATAACACTTTCTTGTTACATTTTTACAAAGTTGCTCATTGACTTGAGCACCAAAAATTGCAACAATTCCCAAAGTTAGTTCAACTTATGCCAAGTGTTGCCTTCTACATATAAGATCCCTTATGTTGTTTGCTTTGCTTTAGGAAGTTGAAGAAGTGCCATCTGTTACAACTTCAATGGATTTCTCTTCTTTCCTGGTACTCTCCGAAGAATATGTTGCTTCCCAAGATGTATAAAGTTCTTCATCTGGCCAATGGAAAGCTAGTACTTCATCTCTTTTAGGTACCAAATTCTCCCAATCAAATTTTACCTGATGTACCTCCTTCCTTATGGTTGTAAAATGTACCTTGGCATCTTGTAATATTTCAATTGTTTGAACAAAGGGAATATTGTTGTCTGCACTTAAAATAGTGCTTATTCTGGCTGTCAATTCATCATCTGTTTGTCCTAACCATTGCTCTTTGTCCTTTATGGCTCCATCCACTTTGAAAAGACAGAAAACATTTGAAAACTATTCTGGAAATACCTTTCCCTCAGAACTGATGCCTTTCTCTCCAAGTTTCCCTGTTTATTGCAAACTCGAGTAAAGTCTTAACAAACTTATGAGTATTTGTTAACTGTATATCCACAATCTGTTGAGTTTTAATCAAAGAGTAGAATGACTTTAACTTACTTCTTCTAGAAACCCACCTATCCAAAATTGGGTTCACAACGGTCATTTCTTCCTTAAAAAAGATCAAAATTTTAGACAATTGTTCACCAACCTTATAAATTCCTTTTGGCTCTATACTTGCAACAAATTGCAAAATCGTGTCCCTTATTTTCTCTTCATATTTCATGGACACTTCCAATTGTCCCTGTTCAAACAATCTCCTTTCATCCCTTAACCTCTTTGCTTTCTCCAAGAAAGCCCATCTCTCATTCTCCAAAATCTCTCTTTGTGTTATGTCTTCATCCTCCGTAGGAGGAGGTAAAGGGGACATGGGGTATTCAATTATAGGACTAGATGAAGAAGGCATAGCAAGGGAGGAAGAAATCTACAACTGCTTTGATATCTAGATTGGGCCTTGTTCCCCTAACCTTTTCTTTAGGTCTGCTATTATTTTATCCTTCTCCCTCATCTCCTTTTTTATCTCCCCATAAGCTTTCAACACTATTTCTAGCATTAATGTAAGCTCTTCTTTCTCCCTGGCTTCCTTCTTTGCCACCTTTGATGTAAGCTTGGATGTTGCCATGATCATGCCTATTTCTTCAATCACTGAGGTCTCACTGACCCTTTTTACTAGAAGGCTACTTGTAAGATCACCCCTGGCAATCTATTTTCCTTTGTTATTTTCATTTTTCCTCAAGGACCACATAACCAAGGCTTGATGGTCATCACTAAAAGTGACTCCCTTGATTTCTTTCTCTACCTCTTCTCTGGTCTTATGAATTGGTGTAGTCTACTTTCTAACAGCATCTAGGACTACTACATCAACAATGTCCCATTCTGGGAGAATGAGTACCCCTGAATTTCTTACCAAATCTCTTCCCTATTCTGGAGTGACCCTTTCAAAGCTTTCATTAATTTCTTTTCTGACCTCATCCTCTATGACCTTGAGGTCTTTCATGGGTTTTCCTCCTACCTTTTCTCACAGGTTTCCTTGAATTGGCTTATGTGCAATCTCCACAAAAATTGCATGAAAGCCCTAGCTTTAACAAAAGCATCATGTGCTAGGAATTCATCACATGCTTGCTTAATTATGGGGTCCAGTTCTTTGCTAGCCATTTCTCCTATTGTCAAATCTGATTTAGGCTCCTATGGTGGCTCTGGCATTCCTTCATTTATTTCTTCATAAAACATATAGATTTGACCTAGACTACCTAATTGTTGTACTTTCTTTGCTACCTCTTGACGATCCATAAGGTTTAGAGGTGATTGGGAGGGAGAGTATTCCTCCTCAACATGTGTAGGCCTTTCTTCTAGTTTTTGCCTCTTTGATGGAGGTGGAGAATCAGGAATAACCTCAATTGGTTGATCATGTGGTGATTTTGGTATCTCTTCAGGTCTGTCATGCACTTCTAACTCCTTTGAGGTGGAAGGGATGTCCTCTATTCTTGTTGTTTTTTCCTTCCTGCTTGGTCCTAGTATAACCACATTATATCCAGTCCTTTTTTGTACCATATATCTACCTGGGGGTAACATCTTGGCAAATGCAAGCTTACTCAACACCAATCTAGCCTTTTCTGGGTCAGTTTGCATGACTTGTTCTTTCTTTTCACTTAGGGTCTAGATGATGCCCTCAAAATGGCTCATAAGAGTTTCAATTTTCTTCTCAAAAGGGGTGAAGTCTTTTAAGGGATCATAACCCCTAACAAAATCTTGTACAAAGTCTAATGTCTTTTTATATACTAGCCACTTTTCCTTCCTAATCTCCTATTCCTGTATGTTAGGAATGTTTCTAACAATATCTTCAGGAACGTTAAAAATATGATCTATTAAGGGGCATTTAGTCCTCTTTTTGAACATCTCATCATAGAAACCCTCAGGATTTGTTGTCCTAGCAATTGAAGTAGCCATGTGATATGGTTGCAATATCTTGTCCATGTGAGTCCATCCACCTTTAGTGATTACAAACTGGTGGGCTGCTGTGATAGTAGGAAAAAGTGTTCCTCTAGCCTTTCCTGTGAGAGCATTCTATTGCAATTCCCCCAATTGTCTTAGAAATTCTGTATCCCCAATCTTGAGAGGGACTTGATATGGAAATACAAAAGGAGTTCCTCTAAAACCATACAATCTGATTACAGTAGACACTGGGTAGAAAATAAAATCACCCCAATTGTGCACAATATTGATATCTTTAGAAAATTGTTTTGGCCTAATGAGTTCAGATAAGGCCTTTGGGATTCTTGGATTTTCTTGAAATAACAAAGCCCTGATCCTTGATGCAAAACATCTATCAAAATTTACAAAACTGTTCTCACTCCTATCCCAAGTTATGTTGAGGTTCCATAATTGCACTGGCATTTCCTCACCATCCTTCTATTTCATCAGGTCCATTTCCTTTTCAAAATAACTTGCACCCTTGTATAGAAACATGTACATCAACAAGGAATACCAACAAAAAGGTTTATCTACTTTACTCTTTTGGATTCCTATTAATCCTTCATGAATTAATTCAGCTAGGAAAGGGGCAAAGTCAAAGGTATCTTCCAAGAAAGGGTGCAAGATTTGAACCATCATATACATAAGGTGTATTGGCATTCTCTCCTGATCATCTTCTCCAAAAATCTGGCATAATGACCAATATACACCCTTTTCCCTTAGGTTAAAATAATCGACTTTGAAAGCTTCCTGTTTACTTGGTCCCACTATGATCAAACCCCCAATTTTATTATAGAATTCCTTCAAAGGACCACTTTTGAGATAATCCTTCTAAGCATTAGAGACTTGCCTTAACTCATCAAATTCTATTCTTTCCAGGTCACCAGTTGGTTCACTTAACCTAAAAACCCTTCTAATGTCCTCAAATGAAATAATGATAAAAAGGTTTCCATTTGTATCCCTAACAACCCTAGTAATTTGATCATATTTTCGTGCTACCCAGATCATAATATCTGCATCCATGAACACGTTTGGCACAACAAGCTTTCCTAAATCAAATTGCCACACATTACTAGTGGGAGGGAGGGCATTTCTTTGACCAAACCCTACTCCGAACAATCCTAAACTAGTGATGCCAATGTTGGCGTCTCTCATATAATTTCCTTTTTCATACAGGCCATTTGCTATTTTAACCACAAGGTCCTTTGGTACTAAACCCTTTGCCTTGACTGTGTCACTAGTTGAGCAATCAAGTTATTCTAGGAGGTCTTCATGCACACCCCTCTCATGATATTCAATTTTTCCAGTTAATTCCCTTCTTGGTGCCATAGTAGGGTTTACAATTCTTTATGATAATGAAAGAAATTAAGAGAAGTACCAAAAAGATACTAGCAAGGGTAAAATTTCACAAGATACTAACCAATCTCAGAAATTCCTTAGGAGACAGTAACTTGCTCTGCAATTTTCTTTGCCTAGGCTTCTGCAATTTCTATGACTTCGTGTTTTGAAAAATGAGAAAATCAATGATATATTAGCATTGGAAACAATAACCCTTTGGCAATTTACTCCACACGATCCAACCATAACTTTCTGCAAATTTGAATTGTCTTCATTCAACGGGAAAATTCACTTTCGCACCAATTTTGATCCAACTTTAAATTAGGACCGTCGATCTTCACTTAAGAGAGATCTAACGGCTGTCACAACATCACAATGAATAAAACTTCATGTATCTCAGCTTTGTGATCATACGCCAACCGTTATATCAAGGCAGATCTACGGTGAATTGAAACTTGCAGCATCCCGGGCCCACTTGATAATTGGATATATCGCTACCGTTAGATGAAAAATCCAATGACCGATGTTCTTTCTCCTTCTGATTGGACCCACAGTGATAACTTATGGCTTAAAGAGAGATCGACGACTGTCACAACATCATGATAAAAAATGTCTGATCACCTTTTCATCATGGACATATGACAGCCATCAGATAAAAAATAAGCTGTCAGTCTCTTAAAAACCCTCAGTAACCGGGGCCAGTGTATGTATGCCGATAGATCTTCCACATCGAACGATCGTGATTTAATCAAAGGAAATGGTCCCACCTAACAGAAGCACTAATTTGTCTGCTGCATCGACGGTTGTCACAACATTGCAATGGGTAAATCTTTGCTTTGTGGATGTGCGACAACCATTGGATTAAAAGGAGATTAAGTGCTTTAATCAACGCCGAAACCTTAGTAAAATATATCATTAGGACTTAGGGAAATAAACAAAAATCATCGGGACTTAGACTTAGGGAAAATAAAGTATCGGCCTAGGTAAAAAAGGAAGTCTAAGGAGTATGGCCCTAACTGATGATTTAATAAAGCACATGCTTTATAAGGTCTTTAAGTGATCTGTAAAAAGTAACGATCAAATAGAAACATAGAAAGTTGACCTAGGGTTTTTTCCTAAAATGAAAGAACACTTAGGGTTTTTCAAACATGATTTTAAATTAGGGCTTTTTGGATTTCAATGAAGATTTTGGCAATTTTGCAAATTAACTTGGAATATTTTTTATGTAGCCAATTATTTCAAATAAAATTCTTCTCGTGAATACCTCAAATTTGTAAGAAGTATGAAACTTATGCTTGAAAAATTTGAAGTGCCAACAACAGGTATGAGAAGAAACTTGAGAATGAAAACATGATGATCAATGAGTTGTAGGAAAAGCTGAAGAACTCCCTTGCAAAAAGAAGAGATCTTACTAATAAATTGAGGGGAGGCCAAGACTATATAGAGAAACTGTTAGAATCAAGTGGATCTAAAGAGTCTAAGGAGGCAATTGCAGATCTGATAAAGGAAAACAAGAAACTAACTAAAGACATATCAAATCTGAGGAAAGAGCTTGAAGGTCATGCGATCAAGATGTTTGAATAGCTTGAAGGGAGAAGAATTACTGAGGATGCAAGGAAATATGTTGAAGATTCCAAGAAAGTTGTTGAGGATGTCCTAAAGGAAAAATATGAAGAACTTGATAGACTAAGATAGGAATATGCTTTCTATCAAAGTAAAATGTAGGATACAATTGAAGAAAACATACAAGTTGTAAGTGAAATTGAATGATTGCGAGAAAAAATGAGAAATTAAAGAAAGAACTAAAACCTGAGAAATAAGCTAATGAGAAAATTAAGAAGTATAATTAGAGTTCACAGAAACTTGATGAACAACTAAATAGTCAAAGAAGACACACAGATACAACCAGTCTTGGATACACTAATCAAGGCACATTTGAAGTTGCAGAGTCATTTAGATCGAAGGAACCACAACAAGATCTGAAGGTAAGTCTGATCGATTCTAGTAAGAAACCTTACAAACCTATCTATTTCAATTGTGAAATGGCTAGTCATAATGCAAATGTGTGTAGGAGAAAACTGGTGAATAAACCTTATTTTTTTGATGGTTATTGCTATAATTGTCATAAGTATGGTCACATTGTATATGATTGTAGATCTAGATCTAGAAACAGATCCAATGGTGGTAACTTTGATGGATATTGTTATACATGTAATACATATGATCATAAAGCTGAGGATTACAGGTCTAAAGTGAATGTTCCTAGGTCTCTAGTCAAACTGGTAAGCCCTCATGGAAGGGAAATGCAATTCAAGTCACATGTTTAGTATGCGTTAACTATGATAATCTAGATATGAATTTCAAAATGAGAACTTAGAGAGGAAATGCTTCACCTTGGAGGTCAACTGGTATGGTTTGTTTCCAATGCCACAAGATTAGTCATCTTGCAAGATA
This sequence comes from Chamaecyparis obtusa, assembly GCA_027943335.1. Classification (NCBI taxonomy): domain Eukaryota; kingdom Viridiplantae; phylum Streptophyta; class Pinopsida; order Cupressales; family Cupressaceae; genus Chamaecyparis; species Chamaecyparis obtusa. The sequence continues at coordinate 1,902,145 of BSBK01000646.1, forward strand.
TTTTTGGTTCAGGGATCGGTCACCCAACTGGTTAGAAGACATAAAGGGTAAGAAAATTATTGATGTTGAGAAATTCATAAGTGAGATGAAGAAAACATGGATGAAGAAAGAAGACAACAAGGAATAAATCAATCCAATCGAGAGAAAGTCATCATCCTCTGGTGCAGAGGATTCATCATCAAACTAAGTTTATTTTGGCTTAGGGGGAGCACTTAAAGGAAAATCATTCAGCGATCCCCTAGACATGAGAGCGGTAAGATCTATCTACATATTAAGATGCATATTTGTATTCTGGATAATTATAATGAAGTTTTGAGGTTATATATACTCATGAGGTGATAGCATTAAGTTATTTTTTCAATTGGTCATAAAAGTTATAAAAGCACTATTCAACCATTGGAATGTATTGTTTTACCGTTAAAGTGCAGTGATTATTTTCTCAAGGATAACTAAGGTTAAAGTGAGTGCATTTGTCACTTTACTTTCTTATACACACTTGTGAGTTTCTAAAAGCGATCTAAAGTGACTGATGCTAGTGAACTGTGAAACTATGAGCGGTGAATTGAGATAGTTTTTTAGAACCCTAATAGGTGAAGCAAGAGGTGTTTCTATGGTTTGTGATAAGATTTTGGTGTACCGTTTGAGTTGAATCATGGAAATAGTTGTGAATACCCCTATTTTGGTTGATATTTCTGAGGAACCAAGGCCTATTTTTAAGGTACATCTGATGAAGGTGAGTGAGAACGATAAGATGAGTGCCCTATATTCCATAGTCCCTAGATTTGTGTTGATTGAAGACATCTGATTATACATTCATTGAAAAATTGATGAACTTGGAGTAGATTCTATTAACAATGAATATGAAGGATTGTATGAGAATCACATGTTGAAGGATGAGCACAAACATTTGAGGATGAAGGGTTTAGCCTACGCAGTTGATATACCTAATGTTTTTCATCTTGATTGGATTCGATATGTGTTGAGTCATGTACACGATCAATTTATGTGGTTGAATAGACCACACACAATCACAAAGGAGAGTATTCATAGAGTAATTGGATTTTGTGCTACCAATGAGTTAGCTACACTAAGGAAGATTGATGAAGGAGCATCCTGAGTGTAAGGGAAATCTCGCATCACCCAAAAATAGTTCTAGTTTCTTTTCAATAAGAGCTATCTTGTGTAGAGCTTCTATTTATGGAAACTTATTAGTTTTAGTAAGTTTCTCATATGAGCTCAAAATGTTCTGATTTCATAGCTGGAGGTTCATCTTAGTCATATCTGTCTGTTAGTTGAGTTTCATTGCCATATCATCTGTATTGGTGAAGTTATTGAGATTTTTGGGTATGAAATATTTGAGCTCAATTTTGAAGGCCTTAGAGGCTCCGAAACAAGATCGAACCCTAGTTGATTGGAGCTTGCGTGAGTCAAGCACTGTAGATTAGAACTTTCCATTTCTGAAAAGTGGTTATAATAGCCAAACGAAGCTATGGTTAAAAAGTTATGGCCTCTAGAAGTTGGGCTACCTAAAAATATAATTTGTAATTATTTTGAGCCGACCTTAATGTAAAAAATGAAAAAAATAAAAAACTCTAAGGGTGGTCAACCTTAATGGTTAAAATTATGGAACCTTCTCAGGTGGTGGAAAATTGCCTATATAAGGAAGGCCCGTAGTGTTTTCTAGGGTAGTTCTGGGTAGTTATTCGAAGCTTTGTCCTACAAAATATTGTAAGGAAAATGCCCATGTGGCTTTGCATATTGTAATTCTGAAATTTGTAATTCCACATGTATGGAGATAATAAGAAGCCCATTTTTGCAAATTGTTGTTGTGTCTCTATTTGTGTTATGTGTTTGTGGTATTAAGGGGAGCTCCCTTCATCAAATGGTATCATATCAAGAGTTCATGAGTGTGTAGACAGATCACTGAATGTGAGGTAGTTTGCACCAGGACTGTGATTTAGGATTTCAATGATAATCACAAAAATGCCTCCACGAAGGGAACGCGACGGAAGAGCTAGAGGTGTGTTACCTAAGGTTAGAGCCCTCCATGTTGGGATTATGGAAAGGTGAGTTACTAAGAGGGGAGGGGTGAATCAGTAACCTCAAAAAAATTTTCCCTTCAAACTTTAAGATAAGTTCCTTTATTAACTGACTGTAATATTTATTGTCTCCATACATTCATTAACATAACTATAATGTAATTAAATACTTCTAATCTAATTGAATCTACATTCATGAAACTTCATACACATAACACTATGATTTTGGTATAGCAGAAACCCTTGTTATAAGGTAAAAACTATGGTGGGGATTACACCCACAAAGCTTCACTAATTGTAGTAATAAAATTTGCTAGTTAAGGCTACAATGTTTAATCACTTCTGATGATCTTACCCTATTTGGAGTAACAATAAATATTTGTGAGGATCTACTTGGTTAAAGGATTTTAGCAACACAATTGAGTGTGCACATGGTTAAGATATTTACAAAAAGACTTGTTAGGTCTACTCTGTTAAGAGATTTAAGTTCTGCCACAATTGTTAGAAAGTAACAGTAGAATTGATCTGCATATAGCAACTAACTTTGCTTGATTTTAGATATGATAAGTACTTAACTATTATCACCTTACTGTGATAGATCTCTTCTCTAAATTCTACTTGGTCGCCTTTTAATTTGATATTGATTCAATCCTTGAATTCTTTGTCAAAACTTCAACTTCACAACCCTGTCTAATCTTCAGATGTCTGTAAATGTGGCTACTTCATGTGTGGTGCATATCAAAATGACATCTTGACAATTCTTATAACAAAGGATTTTGACCTAATTAGAATTATGGAAACATCTAGAAAACCTAAG